>JAPSGF010000016.1:11791395-11910048 GCA_035772895.1 Perdix hodgsoniae
ATGTTATGTTATGTTATGTTATGTTATGTTATGTTATGTTATGTTATCAACAGTATCAACACAATTCATTACCAGTCAGTTGAGACACTAGCAATGAAAAGAGAATCAAACTGCAAGATCTAGTGACATTATTTTTTAAAAAAGCATAATTTTAACCATTTTAAATTTTAGATATATATCTAATCTAGGGATCCAAGGACACTTTTCTCGGTGCACTCCTTTTCTCTTTTCAAAGTATCACATAAAAAGTCTATTGTTATAGACTTTTGTCTATTTTTTGTCTACTTTTCTATTGTTATAGAAGAAAAGTGTATGATTTCATCCTGTACATACAACAACACAGAATCTGCAAAAGAGGAACAAAGATCAACTCCAATTTCAGGTTCTGATAATTCACTGTTAAAATGCGATAGATTAGAAATACTTAATATAGGGTATCTAAATTTGCATTCGGGTTTCCTAACCTACAAGTCTACAAGTCCTGTAGAGGTAATGCTAATCTCATTTTAACAGATAGTAAAAATTAAGAAAGGTAAGTATTTCTATTGAATACCTAATTCTGTAACAGCAATAACTCTCAGTACAATCACCTGTAGGCACCTGTTAGAAACCCTTCTGAAGGAGGAAACGTGATAGACAAGGTTATGTGCCAGTTTTACACCACACTTCCAGTGACTGAATTGACAGACTTCATTAACAATAAATAAAAAGGGAAAAATGTGTAAGTCTATTTAAAGAATGTTATAGAAATGTTACTAATTTAAAGATTTTACCACACTGGTAATACAGTGAGATAGCAAAGTGATTTTGCTGGTTTAAAAAAACTCTGGTTCCAATAGATTATAAAAAATAACAATAATTTTAAAATATCAGGGAAATAAAGATTTCTTTTTAATAAAGAAATAATGAAAATAAAGTGTTAACAACCAAATTCAATAAAACTAAGATCTCCTATATATATAGTGAATGTGCTCTCATACTTATATTTCATGGCAAATTTATCAGCAATTCTAATTTCAACATTTCTGTCTTTGCACACCTTTGTTCAGCCTCACAAAGGCTACCTGTTTAAAATGAAAACCAGTCTAAATTGCAAAAATTCAAGCTACGAAGCAGATCATAATCTGAAAACTTCAACTGAAAAAGCTGAGACAAATTTTATATGCTGCTGTCAAAGCCTAAGATTTGATTTTTCAAATTAATGAACTGAGAATTTAAAGGAATAACTGAAGTCCCAGACAAGATTCAGTTTCAGAACAAACTTTTCTTTATATATCAGAATAGCCACAGAGTTCTGAATTTTATTGCTTTTAGAGATGAATGATTGCACTCAATTTCCAAGCAATTCTGCCAAATTATCTTAAGAGCTTTATATTTCTTTTTATAATTATAAAATAATTAATATTCCTCCTGTGTTTATTTTCTTTTATTTCTTTATAGATCAGTTTCTATTTTATACTGTCTACTGGTTGAAATAAATACAGACACTTTTATATTTTGCAGAAGGATGAATATAGAGTATCCAGAACATCATAAATAATGCAGGCAAAAGAAATGCATCTGCAGACCCGGAATAATAAGAGCAGTAGTGTCTCGAGTTGCCAAAACATGAACTTATATCATTTTACCCCTAATTTATGTAATGCTCACAGATTCCTATATCTTTACAAAGAAGAAAAAAAAAACAAACAACAACAACAAAAAATTGTATCTCCAAATCTTGTTCAACTGCAGCTTTAACATCTGAGAAGACTGTAGTTGTACATTATCACAGAAAACTGTGAAACACAGAAAATTATCAGTTGTACAAAATACATAATATGAAGTATTGTTAGAAAAGATACACAATGAAATCGGTAGCATTAAAATTGATCATCTGCCAAGATATAATTTCTTAGTGGATATGGACACTTTACTGATCACGACTTTTATATCAAACAAGGACAAATGCAATATAAACACTTTCTGTATTCTTGAATGTGTCTATAAAATACACATTTGGCTATGGCTTTAACTAGTTTTATTGGTATTATTAATACACTAAAACTAAAAACATGAAACTGTACACTAGGGAGAGATTCTTGGCTCTGAGATTAAAGTTAAGGGCACTAAGAAGTTTTAGATAAACTGATAATTTGCCATGCTAAATGTGTTAAGATTTAACTATTATGATAGATCAGATTAGGCAGATCTGTTCTTTGCAAGAAACTAATTAATTTACATTAAAGGAAAAGAAATTCATGATACTCAGATAAAGAAAGTTTGGTAGGTATTCTTAATCCTCAAAGAACTTGTTTGTTAGAGGTTGTGCTCTAAAAATCAGGAAAAATAGCTTCTAAAGGAATTTACAACTTTGCCTCAGTTTTGTCATTCCAT
This sequence comes from Perdix hodgsoniae, assembly GCA_035772895.1. Taxonomy (NCBI): domain Eukaryota; kingdom Metazoa; phylum Chordata; class Aves; order Galliformes; family Phasianidae; genus Perdix; species Perdix hodgsoniae. The sequence goes on from JAPSGF010000016.1 coordinate 11,793,772, forward strand.
ATGAACTTGACACCAAAGGGGAAGGAAAATCCATATGTGACTGTTTTCAGGTTCACTGTGATTTCTCTGTTTAAAATCAAGACAAGACAGTATCCTTGTAGACATTTACCAATCACTCTCAGAGATCTAACAAGTTTATTTGAAAGTCTTGATTCCTTCTTTCTGTCGACAATTTATCTTAAATTTGGTGTTCCTACAAGAAACCTCAGCCTCCAAGAGAGCACAGATTATAACATTTTTACAGGGTGATTATCTAGAGGTGGTTCAGATAAATTGATGTAAAAGCTGTTTAACCATCGGAGAGCCAGATGTCCTTCAGCGGCTTTGATGAATACATAATCTCAGCAATAGTCTGAAAGCCTGAAAGATGAATCAGGCTTGTAAATGTTTTTCTAGATGAAATCATCCTTGTTACCTGCTTGAAACAGATCCTCGCAGTCCACAAGAAAGCCTTTAGGAAAAAACAAAATAAGTAGCTTTGAGTAAATTACTTATGCTTCTAAAAAGGTAAAATACAAGAATTGGAGAAATGGACTAAAACCCAGTATTATATGAAACAGATTTGTGATAGAGCTTATTGTTTCTCTGAATTGATTACTTTGTGCCAAAAGTACTACAAAACTATTAATTATATCATGCTGAAAGATGAACCCAAAAAAGTTTACCCTAGTTTTAGCTACTCTGTTTTACATGAAAGGGTTGATCTCTTTAAGTAGTTGTGAACACCACACAGTTACTATTGAAACTCATGCATGAAATCTGGGCTCTGTTTTTTGTTTGGTTGCTTGGTTTTGGGATGGAGAGTAGCTTTGCCTGTTTTATTTTTTAAAACAAGAAATTCTTCATTTAATGTGTACACACTCATGAAGTCAGCACTCCTATTACCCATCAGCTAGACGAACAAGTTAAATAGAACAGCAATACCCTGTGGTGCACTGCTGATAGGCTGTAACTCAGCTTACACGGATCTTTTTATTTAACAATAAATATGTAAGTCAAAGACATTTTACACAATACTGAGTTAGAGAAGTGCTGTTGTACACTGCGTTTGTTATTTCTACCTAAATCTTTTTATCAGTTCTCCAGTAGTTCTGAGGACACATCTTGCAGCTTAAGTTTGTTGAAGACGGTGCTCCTACTGAAGTTGGTAGATAGAAAAATGCAGGTCACCTTTGAAACCTGGAAAATTTTCCTACCAGTAAGTCTGGTCTAGTTTGGGAAAAGCACATACATGGGACAGTTTATACTCCATGTGGAATATTGAACTTGGTGTTCTAGTGTTTAGACAGACATTCCATTTGTTCTGTGCATAAACACTGTTAATTGTGAAAGTCGGGTACAAAAATTGCCGTAAAATTTTAATTAAGTCTACTTGCATCTATGCTTCTAATTCTTTGTGATCATGGTGAGGATTGAGTTTCAGTTCTTTGAAAATTAATAGAAAGTCAGCACAAACCTCTAAGATGTGTTTAAATACAAAATGTACACTACAATTGATGGAAAACCACCATCCATGCTAAGAAAAGAAACATGCCTGTGGGACAAAGAATCCAACTCAAAGAAACTGAATAATAAATACCTGAGGTAATATTCATCAGCATGCAGCTAACCAAAATAACTCAAACAGAATATCTGCTGAATGGCAGAGGAGTGGCTTTCTGGTTGATCATCATAGTAAATATACACAACATAGGACCTAGTAAGAGCTCTAAGGAAACAAGACTCAGGATTCACCTAACGAGCCTTGTCCAAAAGGGTTTAGACTCCAAAGCCACAGGCAGATACAGTAAATACAGTAGAGACCTGAAACACAGACAAAAATTCTGTATTTTCTGTTCATGAAAGGTTAAAGGCCCATTAGCTTAGCTGGGGTAAATCCCTATGGTAAACCAAATAGGCATTATGCAGATCTTTGACTGGCTATAGCATCAAAACAAAATATTTGTTAACAAAGAAGCGCTTCCTAAGGGGCTTGTTCAAGCAGCATGCCCTTTATGGCATTCAACACACAATTGAAGGAACTGTAACCTGTGGATTAGTAGCACTCGAATCCCCTCTAGCACTACCCGGCTCCCTCAAACACAGACAGGTCTGCAGCTCAGCACAGGTACCAGTGGACTTCCCGAAAGGATCTGAAACATCCAAAATGAAGGCAGACGCTTTTTAAGCCTCTCTGAACAAGATCTTGGCAGAAAAGGAACTCTTCCATTCAATGTCTGCTTTTAATCTTTCAAGTATGGAAGGTCACTGCTTAGCCTGCCTCTGAATACCTACCACCCCTGCTCAAAATGGCAAAGCAAAGACAAAAATAACCTAGCTATACTTTTTTCCAAAATGGTAGTAGCTTTTATTATTGTGAGGTGCAATGCCTTAACTATTTCTTGATCTCCATTTTCTTTTTTTTTTTTTTTTTAAGGCCCAAATGTCTGATATCTGTAGCCTGACTCACTGAATCCAACTTAGATTTTTCTAAAGACAACTAAATCCTGGTCAAAATCTAGGTTCGGTGATCAGGAAAGTTCAGAGGTGATAGCCTGAATATGAATTGTACTGCTTAAGTTCTCCTTCTCTTTTTTTCTTAGCGTATGTTATAACAGTACAAAACCTTAACTTACAACCACCAAGGTAGCAAATGAAAGCATAATACCATGGCACTTTTCTTTCTAAAGATAATTTTATTAAAAGATCAGTGATTTTGAGAGAATACATTTTTCTTTTCTCTAGCAGTTTTGAAAGCCCTCTTATGAAAACAACTTCATATCTCATCTGAATTAGCTGTTATCTGGTATAACTCAGCAAATGGCAGAGATTGTTTCTTTATAAGCCCTCCTACACATTACTTTTAGTACAAAATTCAAAAATATTTCTAAAGGAAAATTATTTCAAGTCAGCAAACTATTCTGTGTATCTTTCAAATCTTCTTTACACTTCCACAAGAAAGAGTTTTGCAAAATATACTTAATACTTACATTGTTTAAATTTTTAAGAGAAATTCTTGTGAATGTTAAAACAAATAAAAACTACAGACTAGGTCCATTTAAACAGATACTTGGAAAACCAAGAAAGGTTCCAGCATTTGTTTAAAACCAGCACCACAGCTCTTTGCACTTTCAGTACTGTTTTTATACAGCAGATTTGAGCTGCTGAATCTACCATCAGTATACTCATTTATAATCATGGAGAAATACAGAAATAGCTTTTTGATAATCCAAAATTGTAACAGGGAATCATTCTGCTCAAACTACAATTTATGTATTTTCTTATTGCTTCCAGATACATTTTTCTTCTTCCTTAGTTATGTTTTACTTCACATTTTTGTCAGTAAAGGTCACCCCATTTCACCTATTACAAATGGACAAGTGCAAATGGACACTGCATACTCAGTTTGATTGATTAATAAACAGGATTTTTTTCTTTTTAAAGAATTTGCAAAGTTCACCTCGGAGAAATTAGATTCTGGCCAAGTGGATGAATGCACTCATATACTCTTGAGCAGCTCATACCCCAAATCTTATCCCACCATTCCCAGACATCAAGTAAAAGAGGCAAGTCCCAAAATTCTGTTTTCAAAAGGAAATAAATACATATTCATACAGAATCACTGAAAGGGTCTCTTTATCCTTTTTCACTACAATTCATGAAATATAACATGCCATCATCATCTGAACCCAGGAAGAAAACTCTCTAATCTCAATGTGGTGTTAGAAACCAGCATTCCTTTATTCCTCTTGATATGTACTGGGCAGCTTGAGAAATCAAGTGCACTCTCTCAGAACTTAAGTTCTACATTTAAACAGTTAAGACAAATGTATGCAGTACACTGGCACAAATATTCATTCTTTTTCAAAAACTCATTAATACATGCTAATGTCCCTCTGGGCATGCATATTTGCATCTAAGATAGTCATACGACTGCTTACTTTCTCACCATTTTTGCATCATCAGCTTAATCACAGACTTTTGGCTGACCTCTAGCTGTTTTTCCCCAATTTGGCAAACTTCCATTGCTTGTTAGGCCATAATAAGCAATTTCCAAGACAATATATATGAAATTAGAGGAAAAAGTCCTTGCACCTGGTGGATGCAAAGATAAAAGTAGTCTATTGTGACCCCAGTGTTTCTTATGAAGCAAAATCTTTGAGAAGAACAAAGTTGTTCACACACCAAGCAAAGCTGAAATGGAAAGATTTTGAACTAGCACTCACTGATTCTTTTTTCTAAATATATTGGCCCTTAAACTAATGTATTCTATTGATCCCTATTACTAAACAAACAAGCCTAAAAATAAAGCCTATAAATAAATTTCAACAACGATTGAAATGAGCAATTGATTTTATTAGGACTTATTCATTTCATTTGGGGTCAAGGTCTAAACTACCAAAGTGTTGTCTGCTCCAATGAGTCCTTCAGATAAAAACACATTTTCATTCAAACATTAGCAGGATCCAAACAATTTATTCTATGCCAAAGGTATTTTTGACTTAGTAACAGATTACACAGTCTTTTCATAAGGGATAAATATTTTTGAGGAGGTTCTCAAGATCAGAAACTTACTGAGTAGCAGTTCTGGCAGTTTTGCAAGCTGACTTAGTTCATTCCTTCCTCCCATTTGAGACACAAAACAATATAGATTCCTTTGAGAAGCATTTTGTCTTTTCCATCCTCTTCCTTGTCTGGGAAACTGGACAAGCTTCTTCCCATCAATACCTGAATTTCTTCAAATTCCTATGAGAAACTGTCAGTGGAGAGCTGAAGTTTCTGCAAAACAGCTTTCTCTTTGAGTCATGAAGTTCCCAACCACCTCTGATCAGTCCACCACAGCAACGCCGTCCTTGGGCATAGACACAGCATGCTCTTGCCTAAGTAGCCAGATGTGTCTTCCCAGCACCAGTGGAAAGAAAGTCATCATGACAGTGCAACTAGAAATCAGTGACAATGCATAAAGTATCAGAAAGGGAAACAAGTCAGTCTCCCAGAGAATACTAGCAGAGATATATAGGGTTCTTCTTTCCACTTTGTGGTTTTGCCAGTTTGCAACTAATTTTTGTTCTATTCAGAAGAAGAAAAAAAAATAAATATAAAAAAGCCTGAGTTTCTCACCTTGTACATAATCTGCTCTAACACAAAAGCCTAGAAGTTGCACGACTCAGCATCATAGATCCGTATAGATAAATCACCAGGGGAGCGCACAAAGTTAGTTTTAAATCCAGTTTGATTTCTAGAAGAACATTTCTATTTTGACAGACTGCAGATAAAGAAGCCAAGAGGATGAAACCTCTCTGGGGGGAAGGGTGATGGCAAAAGTATAAATATGGGGAGGCGTGCCAGGTTGATTATATCACCTTGCCACGATTTCGCAGTGGTAAGTGTTATGTGCTTACCATGGTGGAGGCAACCACAGGGTGGCTTAAAACATATGCAGTAGCCCATGCTACCGCCCGAAACACCATACTGGGTCTTCAGAAACAAGTCCTGTGGCGACATGGCACCACAGGAAGAATTGAGTCAGATAATGGGACTCATTTCAATAATTCTCTTGTAAGTATTTGGGCCAAAGATCATGGCATTGAGTGGATTTACCATATTCCCTACCATGCACCAGTCTGTGGTACAATTGAACGATACAAAGGGTTGTTAAAAACTATGCTGAAAGTCATGGGTGACAAAACATTTAAGCACTGGGAGAAGCATTTGGCAGAAGCCACCTGGTTAGTCAATACCAGAGTATCTATCAATCGTGATGGTCCTTCCCAATCCAGCTCCCTATATACCGTAGAGGGAGATAAAATCCCTATTGTACATGTAAAGAGCATGTTGGGAAAAGCAGCTTGGGTCCTTCAGCTTCTGGAAAGGGCAAACCTCTCTGTGATACTCTTCTTGTCCAGGGACCAGGGTCCACTTGGTGGGTGACTCAGAAAAACTGGGCTGTTCAATGTGTACCACAAGGAAATTTGATTTCCTTTGGGAAAGTGCAGTCAGTAATTCTATGTATATATATGTATATAGACATGTGTGTGTAATGCATTTTAATAATTGTTTATTTGTATATATATATATATATATATATATATAAAGGATGATGTAGTGATGAAGAATAAGGGGTGGAATGTCACGATTTTGTGTTTTTTGGTTTTCAGTATTCCACATCATAACATCATGTATTGCACTGGGAGTTAATTAAGTGTTAATGCTCCAATTCCATGTACCTATCCCTGTACATAACGGAAGTCATGGAATCTGACCCTTCCGGGTGGGGCAGTCTTTTACTGCCTGGCAGTGGGTGCTGGAGGGTGCTTTCCTAGCGGTTCCAAGCTTTTCGGGTATGACTCAGTCTCAGGAAGTCTCTCTCTCACCTATTTGATTTATTAGTCTCAATTTCAATTTGATTGTATTATATTGTGTTATCTTGCATTCCAATATGATAGTAAAATAAGTTTTCCTCCATAGATCATTGCCACTGCTTTTTTTTTTCCTTCCTTGAGCCCAGTTCCCATCTCCCTATTCCTTTCCCCTTTCCCTTCCCATTTTGTGAGGCCGGGAGTGGGCAGTGGCCTACTGCCCCCTGTCACAGGCATAGATTGATCGAGTTAACTCAGTGACATCTGCTTTTCTGTTTTGTTTTGTTTTAACCCAACCATTTGACACCATTTTTTCACCCATCCACTTTGTGCTGGTATACAGAAAACGTACATTTTCAAGTGAGCAAGCTGAGTGCATAACACTTGCAGCCAAGTGTCTGTTCTTGAAAGGGTTCTGTCAGAGTCAGCATAGGTATTTATGCTATAACACTGTCATTAATGTGTATAAGGGTGACACCTGAGTTCCTCTAGAGGGGAAATCTTTTCTGAAAATGTTCCTGGCTCCTTTTCCATTTACCAAATAACTAACAAATTCCTCTAGAACACAGTCTTAATGTTACACAGAAAAGAAAATGTAGGCAAAAACACGAGCCTCTGCTTACATAAGAAAAGGAGTGACAGATAAGCTCTTCAGTTCTCATTGAAACAAAACAACTCAAGGAAAAAAAATGTGTTGCTTGTTTCATGCCTGGCAGCTTCCATTTAATATAAAGACTGTTCTTAAGAAATGCTATCCAGTGGTTGCAACAATTTTCTTTAGAGGTAAAAGTTATGAAAATTCATTATGGATTTATACCCAATTGTGGAGTACTACATAGATTCTTGGCATTATTCTAGTTAAAATCTACAGATAATTAGGAGCTCTTTAAAACTCTAGACAACAATTTCTATATGCCAACACTACAATTTATTCCTCCGTACAGTTCCCATTATATTTTTCATTGGAATGACCTCTTTATTATCTCTTTGTAAGACACTATTTTCTGTCAGTAGCATCTTTGTCACGACAAACATTTGGGCTACCATCTTCCTAGGTGAAAATAAGAGCAGATTTTTCCTCCCTGAATAATTTCAGCAAAATGGTTTATTGTTCTTGGGAATAAAAATGAAAGAAGGAAATTGTAGGTTTCAACACTAAAATAAGAAAATGAATAAACGTGGGTAACTTCCTCTGTGATGCTCAAAGAGTCCTCGCTTTCTGCAGCAAAAACCCATCTCCAAAGCAAAATTCATACCACATTGTCCCTTTTCTTGTTAATCTTCTGACAGTTTGGCCAGTATTTGCTGAGTTACTACCATCCCAAACAAATGAGTCTTGAAAACAGAAAGCTCAGTAACATCAGGTTATACTGGTCCTGCATGCAAAAGAAAGAGTTCCCAAAAAGCATTAAGCCTCATTCAAGAATAAGTCCACTAGCAAAAGAGAAATAAAGTTAAAAAACAATTCAATGGGGCAGATTTATCAGCATGGAGAAAGTCATCACATAACTTCCAAACTTACTTTCATTGTAATGTTACAGGCATCAATGAAAAGCCAACAGTGTATCAGAGTTGCCAAAAAATGGTATATTGGCTGTCACAGTCACAAGCCTTTTCCACTTATAAAGATACAGCTCAAATTCATCAAAGTGCACAGAGCATTCTCAATTCTCTCAAGGAAGAATGTGACTTTATTCTTACTGTTGGCATAGTATCAATTAATACAAATTAAATGTTAAATATTTCACATTTATCTCAGACAGCAAATGGCGCATCCTGTTTCAATTCTTGTCAACGTGTAGGGCTAGATCCTCAAAGGAATGAAATATCTATTCATTAAAGACCAAGTAGTACAATAAAAAGAATTATTTTGACCTTTTCCTGTATTCAAGAAAAAAAAAATATCTAGCATTGCAATGCTAATTCTGTTAGCTGTATGTATCACAAACATTTCAAAGATTTAGTTTGCATTTTATACTAAGAACGTAAGGGCAGGGGACTGGCACTATTCACCCACCATTCTCAAAACAGTTCTGTTGTTGTATTTATATATATATTATATATATATATATACATACACACACACACAAAAAAAAAAAAAAAAAAAATTGTTTTTTTGTTTGAAATTTTCCAGGTCTATAGAATTCAGCAAACATATCTATAGCTGTGAAAACTGTGGCCCCTAAGTATTATCATCTTTAAAATTCACAGACTAAAGTACATGGAAAAAGTTTAAGTTGTTGATCTGAGAAGTAGTAAGAAATGCTTCTTCTCATCCAAATAATTATCTATCTTTGTTAAATATTGTGTTAATGTCTCGGACTCAAAACCTCAGTTCTTTGCTTTGCTAAATCAAAGGCATGATGGCTCCATAAAAGTTACTGTTTTTGTTAATAATTTTTTAATAGCAGAATTACTCTTTATTTCCATCTTGAAGGCTTTCCTTTAGTAAGATATTTCTATTCTGATTTAGCCTACCTCAAATCACAACTTGTTTCATCTCTACAATACTCCTTCTGCCAGGATAATGAATTGTAGCAGTTTTTCATATGCAAAGAATAAGTGATATGCAAAATAAAACTGAGGACATTATAGTTCTATATATATCTGACACCTTTTATATTTTCAGAACTGAGAGGATAGACTCAGAAAATGTTCTTGCAATAACTTCTGAGTTAGATAGCTAAGAAATCAGTCTAATCTCAGAACAATACATTATTTCTTATTGTAAGTTATCAAATAAACACAAAACACTTGACAAGGAAGTGACTATCTTAAACTAAAACAACCGAAGTAATTTTGTTTTAATATTTCAAACTTATTTACAGCAGTATCCTGGGAAAGGGAAAATAAGCACAGCAAAACTGTGCCATGGGATACACAGATTTATAATATGGTTTTCTTGAGTTTTCAAGTAAAAAGAGATGTTCCTCATCTGTGAAATAAGAGTAGATTTTCACTCACAGGCTCATGGCATCATGAAAACAACAATCAAAATTAATTGATTCCTGACTGCAATAATCTTCTCAGTGATGACTGTGATTATAAGTCAGAATTCAAAGATTCAAAGCAAACACTGAATTTCAAGCAAGTTCAGTTGTAGTACTTAATAAAAACAGGAAAAAAAAATCATCACAATCTAACACTAAGAAACAGAAATACATAAAAACATGTTAGGACATTTCATAATTTCACATGGTACTTATTAGAATGTAGCTTAAATTTAAGGCAGTATTGCACCACCATGTTCTACAAGTATCATCCAAGTGATATACTACAAAAGTAAAATCTATCATTTTTTCTATTCCAATGCCACCTCTTTTCTGACTACCATTTCAAAAGTATTTGTATTTGTTGGTAGAACACTGTCATCAAAGGTACTACCAGTATTAACACCACCTTTACTCTTCTGTTGATGTTTTGGCAATCAAAATTTTGCAATGTATAACTCGCTGTGATTCACTCCATAGTCAAACAGACTACTTAATTTTTCTGCCTCTTGCCCTATCTCAAGGAGGGTCCAAAATAATGCATGTACAACAAGTATTAAAAGCCTTGTGACCTATCAACACTAAACAGTTTTTAGTACTACACGTTCTATTGTTGCTTGATATAATACCTCATTTCAAGAAAAAATTCTAATAATCTGACATGATTATATAAATTATTCAGTGTGTGTGCATCTACATTTTTGTGACTGAACATATCAATAATTAAAGGCACAGGGTCAAAGAGATAAAAAATAAACATATTAGTTATCAGATACCTGAAATGTATTTTCCCTTTAAATACATTTTATATGAAGTGAAAGTGCCATTAATCTCCATTTCACATATAAAATAAATAAATAAAATTAATAAATATTCTGATGTGAATATGATTTTTGATGACTTTATCTCAACATTAGTTTTGTATTTTGCACCACGTGATTATCAATTTCCAACTTCATTTTTAGAGAGAGATTTTGTGTGCATTTTGTGTGCGAGATCTCTAAGCGATTTAATCATACTCTTTGGAAGGAACTGGGGACATGCCATACCATCTTAACAGGAGGTTGGAGTTTGAACATACTTTACTGCATGATAGCCATTTATCCAGTCTCCACTTTTTTCCTTAGTAACTCAATGACCCTTTGAACCACAGTACATGAAAAACAAAGCACTGCAAACAAGAAGTAAAGTAGATAAGTAGGTAGGAAAACTGAAAAGGCCTGGCACACTGGAAAGAACAGCAGACAATTGAACAATTTCAGGAAATACTGTACAATGCTCCAGTGACCTGGAAACAGGTGGAAGTCCACACTAAAGTTATGTGATCATGGAGGAGACTACTGAATGCTGTTTTACTTTAAGATTTTGCTTGTGTCATGGTTTTATGATTTTTGGTCATCAGTATTCCACACCATAACATCATGTGATGCATTGGGGGTGGGGTTTGATATCTGCCGAATGTTCGTCCGTCGGAGAAGAACTACATTTCCCCAGGAGACTTTGCGGTCAGCAAGGGGATATAACTCCAAGCAAGGTCACCTGATCCTTCTTCTTCGCCTGCTCTTCGCTGTCTGCGCTTCGCTATCTGCGCTTCGCCGCCTGCGCTTCGCCATCTGCACTTCACCGTCTGTACTTCAGTCACTCAACTGGACTGCACTTCTCACCCCAGCATTGTGGTGAGGTCTATACAATTCAAACAGACTCTCTCTCTCTCTCTCACTGTATTTTACTAATACTATATTTAGTAAAATCATTTGTTCCACCTCAGATCAGTGCTGTTGTTTTCAGGTGTTTTGGGGTCCCCTGCTTCCCCTTTCCCAGAGGCGCGGATCCGCAGATCCCTCCGCCCTGCTGGTCACGGAACTGGGCCGGACCAGCCCATAAACCATTGACATTTTTGGTGGAGAATGCGGGCAAACAGTTGCTTTCTAGCTGTTTAGACTCTCTGCTCTCGGAGAGTTCTGTTGGTAAAGCTTATCTGTTTCACCGCTACTCTCTGAAAACGTGACCTTGAAAACTCCAGGCAGACGGCCAGTATCGTAGGATATTTGTAAACTCTGAGCTTTACTATCTTGCCTCTGTAAAAAAAAAAAAAAGTTTGGACATTTTTGGTGGAGAATGCGGGCATAATTGATAGTTTATCTATTATATCTTCTTGTTTGTTCTCCATTCTCTCCAGCTTTTCAGCTACTTTTTCAATGGCTGAAACACAAGCTCATAGAGGGCTTAAATGTAACTCAAAGTCTTGAAGCTTATTAACCAACTCATTTATAAGGGGTCTTCTTTCCCCTCTGCCATACATAGCTGCAAATGTACTGGCGTACCTTTCTGGTGCAGTCTTTGTGAATATACGCCACATATTTGGTGTACACCTGGCTCTCTCAGGATCACGCTCTTGGTCTGGCTCATCAGGAATGAAATCAGGGCTATGTAGCGTTTCCACCACAGCATATTCTCTCAAATAACGGATGCCTTCTTCCAAATCAGCCCATTTCTATGTTGCGTCTCTCCCTTGATGACCTGAGGTCTCATGGGCCCACCGAGCTAAAAATAACTCACCCTTGTTCTGCCAGTCCAGGTCTATTTGAGCCACCTCAATTCTGGCAGCTCAGTCTACCTGATGGTTATTTCGCTGATCTTCTGTAGCTCTACTCTTGGGCACATGAGCATCTACATGACGCACCTTTATAACCATATTTTTTGTTCGGGTAGCAATATCTTTCCATAGGTCAGCAGCCCAAATAGGCTTGCCCTTTCTTTGCCAATTATTTTGCTCCCACTGCTGTAACCACCCCCACAAGGCATTTGCTACCATTCATGAATCAGTGTAAAGATAGAGCATTGGCCACCTCTCCCGTTCAGCGACATCTAAGGCCAGTTGGACAGCCTTTACCTCTGCAAATTGGCTCGATTCTCCTTTCCCTTCGGTGGCCTCTGCAACTTGTCGTGTGGGGCTCCACACAGCAGATTTCCATCTGCAATGCTTTCCCACAATACGACATGATCCATCTGTGAATAGGGCATATTTCTTTTCATCTTCTGGTAGTTCATTGTATGGTGGGGCTTCTTTAGCACGTGATACTTCTTCTGCTGGTGGTGTTCCAAACTTTTTACCTTTAGGCCAGTCCATGATGACTTCTAGGATTCCTGGACGGCTGAGGTTCCCCATCCGTGCTCGTTGTGTAATCAACGCAACCCACTTACTCCAAGTGGCATCAGCAGCATGATGGGTGGAAGGAACCTTTCCCTTGAACATCCAGTTCAACACTGGCAGTCGAGGTGCCAGAAGGAGCTGTGTTTCAGTACCGACTACTTCGGAAGCAGCCCGAACCCCCTCATATGCAGCTAAGATCTCCTTTTCAGTTGGAGTGTAGCCCTCCTCCGACCCCCTGTAGGCTCGACTCCAGAATCCCAAAGGTCGGCCTCGGGTCTCTCCTGAGGCTCTTTGCCACAAACTCCAGGTGGGGCCTTTCTCTCCAGCAGCAGTGTAGAGGATGTTCTTCACATCCTGTTCTATCCGTACTGGCCCCAGGGCCACAGCACAGGGTATCTCTTGTTTAATCTGCTCAAAAGCCTGCTGCTGCTCAGGACCCCACACAAAATCATTCTTCTTCCGTGTCACCTGATAAAGTGGGCTTACAATGAGGCTGTAGTTTGGAACATGCATTCTCCAAAAACCCACTACGCCCAGAAACGATTGTGTCTCTTTCTTATTAGTGGGGGGAGACATGGAAATGATTTTGTCGATCACATCTGTCGGGATGTGACGACGGCCATCTTGCCACTTTATGCCTAGGAACTGAATTTCCTGGGCAGGTCCTTTCACTTTGCTTCGCTTAATAGCAAAACCAGCACAGAGAAGGACCTGGATTATTTGCTCTCCTTTCTCAAAAACTTCCTTTGCTGTGTTGCCCCACACAATGATGTCATCAATGTACTGTAAGTGCTCAGGAGCACCTCCCTGTTCCAGTGCAGCTTGGATCAACCCATGACAGCTTGCCTTACAGATCTTAAATTAAAGTGCATGGAGGAACACAGAGGCAGAACCAAGACCAAGATACACGCCAGAACACTGTCTCGCACAAATATTGAGCTATACTACCTGTTCTGTATATGCATAAGGAGTCTCTTACTACTGAGAATAATAAACCCTGCTTTGCTGGCTGCTGGAAAATAATCAGAAATTACTTTAGTTACTGTGTTGTCCTTTCAGACAAGGCAAAGGACAGACAGATGAGTGTAACATTACTTTTGCAACTTTAATTCTTTGTATTCATTCAACTGGCTACGTCTAAGATTAATGACCATATCACTCCTTTGTCCTATCTTCATGAAGGGAACATAATTTATATTTAGATGACCAAGTTGACATAGGTACCTTGACCGCCTTAGTACTATAGCATGTTCCCTCTGCATCATTCACTGCCAGCTCACTCCAGTCTTCCTGAAACCTCCCATTGGCATAGGTCTCCAGACAGCACTGGTTATGCAGCTTTTTAGAATTAATGTTCTGAAGATTAATGAGAGATTCTTTGCTCCCATGGAGGAGGGGAAAAGAAACCAAAACAGAAATAGAATGCAAGAAGCAAATCCACAAACATCTTCAGAACAGAAACAATGCCACTGTAGTTCTTGTATGACCCACTAATTATTCAGTTGTACTTAAACTGGGGGCAGGAACTTTCTAGTCAGCATCAGTATCAATTTGACAGATAACAAGCTATAAACAAAAAGTTGTTTGTGAAGAAGCTAATCTTTATGACAAATCTTTTATTTTTCTTTCAATTTAACTGAAACATCTTAATGCTCCAAAAAAAAGGAAAGAGAATCATACAAATACATTCATTTCAGGAGACTTAATTATGCTGAGTAAATGAATAAAGTAGCAATTGAATTATAGTACTGGATAAATGAATTATATTGAGTAAATGTCTTTTAATGAATAAATTTTTGAAGCAGTTAAACAAGTAACTACAGAGAGTGATTAAATTAATTGTTTCATTTCTACCAGCACCCATATTTTTCCTTCTATCATGTACTGAAATTGAGGGTTGATTCTTAAAAACGTTTTTATAACCTTGCACTTAATTGATGTTACCAGTTTCGTGAATGTAGTTATATGATCATGTTATTCTTCCAGTCAATTTTGTGCATCCCTACGAAAGCAGAAAATGAGATTTGGAATAGCCACCAAATTCATGTAAAAGCAAGAAAGTATTTTGTAATAGATTCTCAAATAAAAACACAAAACATTTTCTTAGTTCTACATCATTGTAACTCCAAAGTGCATTTCAAGATTTAACTACATCTGGATATGCTGGGCTCTCAACTATGTTCAAGCATTTGCCACATTAGTCAGATGCCTCCCAGCTAACAATTTAAATTAAGTCATAACATATAATTTTTAATATGTCTCCAGTGTTCTCCTGGTAAACTGAATAGCCTAAATGCTGTACTAATCCGTTTTCACAGAATCACAGAATTGTAGGAGTTGGAAATGACCTCTGGAGTCAAATCTGCCCGGTAAAGCAGTTCCCTACAATAGGTCACACAGGAAAGTATCCATATGGATCTTGAGTGTTTCTGAGAAAGAAGCCCTACAACTTCTCTGGGCAGCTTATTCCAGTGCTCTGCAGCACTCAAAGTTTTGATAGACTGCAATCAAAAACATCTACAGAAAGAAGCAATTGTTGTGTTAAACATTGCCAGTTTACTATACATAAGGGAAACTAGCATGCATGACAAAGGCTTAAGAAGTGACTGAAAAGAAATGTCTTTGCTTCTTCATCTTTATATTTTTGTTATATCATGATCTATATTTTAAAATGTCTGCTGTACCTGCATAAGGCAAGTTCAAAGTATATTTTGTGAGGAAAACAAAATCTGTATTAGTAGCTTTTTAAATTTTAACCCCGGTCCCACTCAGATAGCCTCCGGATTTACCATCATTTTACCTAACAAAATTTAAAAAATGACTCCAATTCTAATGATTACTAAGATGTTATCTACTGCAAACTATGGGATCATACTAAAAATACATGAATAGAAGAATGATCTCACCAGACTGCCTTTGTCTTAGCTTCTATATTCTTTTAGTATTTCAATCTCCAACACGGTATAAAATATTCTAATTCAGATTTCATCTTTGCTGCATATTATACAAGAGAAATACAAGAAATAGTTAAGAATATTGAACTCCAAAAAGTTGATGAACTTGCTGATTAATGCTATTACAAGAGAGCAGTGCTTCACCCTTCTCAAAGAGAAAGTAGCACTTGGGTTCAGTGTGATGCTTTCTGGACACTTGAAAAGAAGGTGAGAAGATCAACCTGGTCCTACCTTGAATTTCTCAGTGTTAATCAGCATGTTCTCAGAAGGGCAGATACACCGGTCCAAGCAGAAGATGGCTATGCTGAACCACACACCTACAGGCTGACAGTTGGGGAAAAAAAAAAAAAAAATCTGAGTGAGATGGCACTTTGTGGCACTTAGAGGATCCTACCACCCCACCTACCATCCTTCAGCTAGTGTTAGGGGATTAGCTAGTTGCTTAAAAAGCAGAAACACAGGAAATTCAAAAACAGCCTATAAAAGAATGCTTAAAAAGCATAGCCTAACTTCCCTATAAAAGCAGAATGAAAGGATAAGCTTTATTTACTTTCAAGAAGAGAACGATGTGCATTAGCTTATTTAAAACAGATAAAATACCACTGTGGTTAACAGAGGACAGGCAATTTAAATTCACCATTTCTTATACTAGAAGGGCACAAATATGGTCAGTTAAACAAAAATCAAGTTTTTAATAATGCATGCACATTACTCACATTAGGATAGTATTGTATATATGCTTATAAATCTTCATCTCAAGGGTAACATACAACAGCCCTGCTAGATTTCAGTTCTTTAGGTTCAATAGTTAGCTAGTTTGCACAGAGAAGTTTTGATCCCCAGAGTAATTTCTCCCAACAAGTGAATTAATTGTGTCTCAAGGAGTTTCTCTCAGGCGTGTGCAGATTCTGGATGAACTTTATTGATCTTTCTAACATATATACACTTTTACAACCTCCACCAGAAAAGTCCAAGAAGTTGAGGCACTGTACCCCAACACAGACTTAAGAACATTTATTGTACTAATGAAATAAATCAGAATAGATACAGTAGTTTGATCTTGCTGATTACATCGTACAAGCTGACATACTTCTATCAAAACCATAGAACTACAGTGATTCAAAAAAAACAAGTCCTTTCTGAACAAATATACATTCTATCCATTTATTGATAGGCATTTATATATCTATAAAGCTTTCTGGCTTCATACTAGAAGCTAAGAGAGTTTTGATAAATGAGGCAGTATATTAAGCCTCCAGAAAATATAGAGGAAAAGCAGTAGAAGTGCATCACTTTGTCACAAATTCTAGAGCTTCTGGGAAGAGAAATCTAATGTATTTTCAATATTATATTTCAAAGAAACAAAATTACACAACCAAAAGCTTGAATAAATAAAATATCATAATATTATATCATTATCAATCCCACGCAAAATAATTAAATAAATAAAACCTAAAAATTCCATTTCAGCATAGGGAAAAGCAAAAGTAATAACTCAATTGTGACTCTCATACCTGTGTAATGCACAATTTCAATCTAAACATGTGTTGCTCAAACCTGAGGTGAAGTTTTCCAGTGTCACCTGATATTATATGCATGCATGAGTTGAGAACTTCACAATTGCGGGTTGATATAAATGGAATCTTCAATTGCCAAAAGTAAACAGGAGCTTTATCTTACATACCATCTCTAGAGAGATAGCAGTCAGTCACTCTGTAAGAATCTGAGAAGTTTCCAGAGGAAGCCACCTCTTTTCAAAATACCAGTACAACCTCTTGGAGCAATCTTGACATTGATATTTCAGTGTGGTTTTATATAATGAGAATACCATATGGATTATTGTAATCCCCCACTGACAGCAAGTGAGGATTTCCTAATGTCATGGTTTTATGATTTTTGGTCATCAGTATTCCACACCATAACATCATGTGATGCATTGGGGGTGGGGTTTGATTTCTGCCGAATGTTCGTCCGTCGGAGAAGAACTACATTTCCCCAGGAGACTTTGCGGTCAGCAAGGGGATATAACTCCAAGCAAGGTCACCTGATCCTTCTTCTTCGCCTGCTCTTCGCTGTCTGCGCTTCGCTGCTATCTGCGCTTCGCCGCCTGCGCTTCGCCGTCTGTACTTCAGTCACCCAACTGGACTGCACTTCTCACCCCAGCATTGTGGTGAGGTCTATACAATTCAAACAGACTCTCTCTCTCTCTCTCTCTACTATATTTAGTAAAATCATTTGTTCCACCTCAGATCAGTGCTGTTGTTTTCAAGTATTTTGGGGTCCCCTGCTTCCCCTTTCCCAGAGGCGCGGATCCGCAGATCCCTCCGCCCTGCTGGTCACGGAACTGGGCCGGACCAGCCCATAAACCGTTGACACCTAAGCAGCGCTGTCAGCCCTGCTTTATCAATACAGTTAAATCTCACACTTCACAAACTGACTTTCTTGTTCAGTTGAAAAAAACAAATTATCAAAGAAACACATTTTCAAAAAGGAAACATAAAAGAATTTTTCTACTCCCTCTTTATAACTATTTCCCCCAAACCTGAATCCCTCCAGGCATTGCGCACATTAAAACACTGTCTTACAACGAAATCTGATGTCCGTTTGCAGTTGCTGACATCTACATGGTTACTACCACTGAAAACAAAGTACAACCTCCTTTCCTTTTGAACAATGAGGAGTTATTCATCTACTGCATGCCAATCCTCATTTACAAAGCAGCTGGCAGTGCAAAGAATGGCTAAAAATGATTAATAGCTACCTGTCAGCAATTTGCTCTGCCTACACTGGTTGTAATTCCGAGTTCCTAAATATACCATAGAATCCCACATTTCAACCACTTAGCTATTATACTATCACTGCATCAACTACACAGATGGCAAAAATGATTTCAAAGTTGACTGCCAGCAGACTGCTGAAAGTACACCAACAGTGGTGGAAAAAAACTCTAAGAATTCCACATAGCCTGGCATGAGAAATATGCCAAACTGACAACTTTGCAGACTCAGTCCACAAAGCAGCAAGGACAACAGCTGTGCTATCTTCTCCATACTGTCCCATCCCTTTATTTCACTGCTGACCTGGAGAGTCCACCACGAGAAGCAAAGAAACATTTCAGTTATTTTGGCACTTCTGATGAGGCTGCTAGCGAGGGTGCCAATTAGTGCCAGGTTTCATCATATTTGTAAAGTGGAAATGTGTTTACTCAGAACTGGGCTGAGACTACCAAATTAATTTTACATAGAATGCTTAGCCACCGGGTGGTAACAACTTGCAGCTACTAATTATTTGGCTGGATTTGAATCCTAAAAGTAAAAGTGGAAGGCTGTCCATTCCACCACTGGTCCCTTGACATGCTCTGACCTCTACTAAAATTCAGTAATGAAGAAGGAAAGCTGTACAGCTTTTATCCACGCCATGACATAAGAACGAGATCTGCTCTTACATTACTTTTATTTTTAAATCATCTTAGCACTGCATGCCATATTACCTTTAAGAGGACTACTGTAGCACTTTACCATTTATGAGCTGAAGTAAAATCACTGGTTGTTGTAGTTCACAAAGGCAGTATTCTGCCAATCACTAACAATCATTAATGCTGTAAGACACATCATACATAATGCATTTGCAGTTTCAGTGCCAGGAAAATCTGCTAGATTAATGCTTCCTACCCAAGGCTGTAAGAGCTCTATTAGGTTTTATTACACAATACAAATATTTCCAAATTTCTCATATCACGAATGTGCAAATAGCACAGAGGTGCATTTATAAGAGTATTTATTCTTACAACTGGGAAACTGTCTCTAATATAAGGTTGAATTCCACCCAAATTTTAATGGAAGAATTACCACTACTGTTCTTATGCTGCAGTACAGACAAATATAAATAATGTGAAAAAATAGAGCATTAGAAGTCCGTGGATTTAAATCAAGCCAAATTATTTATTAATCATTATGTTCAAAAGAGATTCTCATTTACTGCACCCCCAAAAAGAAAAATCTGATTTCCTGTAAATATCTCCAACAGCGCTGTTGTTTGAAGCCCTCTGAAATACCAAGACACAAAATTATGTATGGCAATACAAAATTGCAGTTGAAGTTTTTGTTCGAACAGGGATGTTTAATAAGTTGTTTTATGGGATGAAAATAAGTTGGTTTTGGGAACCAAAGTAAAGTATTTCAGCTTACATTAGGAGTGGGATTAGTATAGCAATTTGTTCAAATGAAGCATAATTAACTGCATTTGGGCATCTGAAACATAGACCTTTACTTCTTTATAAAAAAAAAAAAAAAAAAAAAAAAAAAAAATGAAAATCCACAAAAAAAAAAAAAACCTTTTTTTTTTTTAAAAAAAAAAAAAAAAAAAAAAAAAAAAGTACTGTGAAACTCCACAAGCAGATACCATCCACTGATTTTCATGAAGTTAAAAAATGTAATGGCTTGATGCTTCATTTCCCAGGAACACTACAAACATGCTTAAATCTTGCTCAGCTCTTTGGGTTACTTCCAGAGCAGATGAAGAGAGCAGTCTTTCTGTACTTTTTCCTTTGCATACTGTAGCAGAATAAATATTTGAAGAATAAAACCAAACTATTCACCATGCCCCGAACCTTCCAAGATTAACACTAAGATTAACTGCAGAATCAGTTGGAGTTTTAAGAGATGTTCAGGGCTTCAGCTCCCTCTACTCACCCTCCTATTTCTGAAATAGGTACTACATGAGGGTTTTCCAGAGCTTAGTAATATCCATACACAAACTAAAATTCCTCTCTGCAGTGTGGGTTATTCATAACAACGCAAATCCTGAGGTGTCACACAACTCTTGGGGTCACTCTGCAGGTTTTCTATCTGCTGCCAGTGATCCTACCTGTGGAATCACACCTGGATTCTAATACTGAGACCTTTATTTCTCTACCAACTGGGCTGAAGCTGTCTGCATCACTAGGCTGGTAGATGCACATACAGGAAATAGGCAATTACTTCAACAACTTTCCCAACAACCAAAACAACCCTAAAGTGATTTCTTTTCCAAGCATTGACACAGTTGTGATGCATTTTGCAAAGAACAAACCTTACAAATTTGGAACACTGAAGGGATGATTTCATTTGGTTCATGGACATTGGATCATTTAGAGTCTTTTCTTGCTATTTTCTTCACAGTGCAGAAATGCTTGATTTTTTTCTCCAAAATCAATCCTCAACTCCAACAGCTCAAAAATTTTTACAGATGTACTACTTTCAATCATAGAGGAAGTAGAGGGAGAAAATAAAGACAGATGTGCATTTGCGCATACATGAACACCTCTCTTCCATTAATTTACAACATATCCTCTTATTTAATGACCCATCTAATAAAGTCTTAGACAAAGGAGAATTATGCCTACTGAGTTATGTCTAATTGTTTTTTTTAGTAAACAACGCAATTCACAACCGATATAGATTCTTAACCTGCTGTTTCTTTAACTCTACATATGAAGTTTTTTCCTACTATTATAACCTCTTTAATACCAGAATCAGGATGCTGACCTTATCTGTACTGATATATCTGTTATTGCTGTAATGCTATAATCCTTTTCACTTTTTTTTTTTTTTTTTCCCAACACTGCAACCAGATGTGAAAATAGTCCTCCAAATGGGCAATGGTTGGCACAGTCTATAATCTCAGCATGACACGCTTAGATTTGTTCTCATCAGCTTCTTTCATTTCATGTCTGGGCATTGTGCTTGCTTGTGAAGTATTACATTTACTGGCTTTGAGAAATGATCAGAAAAATAATTCCACTTTAATTTAAAACAAAACTGGAGAGGAGTATTGAAATTCTATTCCTTTACCTTCTACACTACTAATTTCAAATTAACTTGACTATTGAATATTAGATTTCAAGTGTCATTCAAGAGATAAGTGATACAGATTGCAGAAACTACCTTTGTCATTGCAAATTATATAAAAAGAAAACATAATTCTTGACTAAATACTATTTATTTACCTTATCTATTTTGAGCTAGTAAGCAAGTTATAAGATAAATTGTTTTTCACTTCCTCTCTGAAAAAGATCAAGATTTTCCAGATGTATTACAAGAAGACCACAGCACAGCTAGTTTAGAACGAAACTCCTGTCTTCACAAGAGTTCTGGCTGCCTCTGTTAGGAGAGGCTTACATGATCTGTACATCACAACAGCTCATCCAGATCTTTTGGGCTGCTGGTAGGCTCCGCCTCATGTCAATGCACCATCAGTCCCAAACTTCTTCCACAGTCAAAATGTCTATCAATTTGACTCCATCACATATTCTGGTTCTTCAAAGGTTAACACTTTCCTTAAAAAACCACACACACACACAAAACCAATATATATAAAATATACTTTTTGACAATAACTTGTTAACAGAGCAAATCTGTTAACCATATACCAGAATAGTGATTAAAAATAAATAATGCCACGTATTTTTTTCTTCTTCGTTCTCTTTTTCATGCATAGTACAAGATTTTACCTACAACCAAGTAAGAAGGTTTTTTTTATTTATTTTTTTTCCTGATGAAAGTAGTGATTCTTACACCCTTGAATAAAAGATAGAGCTTGATGAAAAAAAACATACTATGCTGAGTTTAAACCATATGAAACCGCATCACTATTACTGCAACAATCTGAGCCTGAAAATCCTAACTTATTCCCAGCAGAAGTCTCCTCTTCCTATTACTAGAAGCTTGTGACAAGAATTCTCCTAAATCAAGCCTAACTAGAGCATCTAAGGATGCACTTAGGCTTCTTCATTTCTGCCACAAACTGGAACTAATTATCGGGTAAAATATTTTGCCTTCCTAAGCTCTGACCAACTTAATGTCATTACAGTCAACACTGCATAGGTTTCACAGAACTAGTGGGAAGCCAACTGCAACAAATTTCTCATGCCTTTTGTTGAGAAGTAGCCAAAGTGGGGTTGCGTGCCAGGAGGCTGGTATACTTAAAAGGCACTGGCTTCCTTTCAGGTTAAATTTTTGCCTGTTATGGTAGGGCATGAGGTAGGTCTACTTGAACCAAAAAAAACCAAAAAATTTATGCATGGCTTTTCAAATTTTTATCAAGACAAATTTAAATAATACAGTTTTCATATTTCCAGAGGCTTTGTTATAAGATGTCCAAAGCTATTTTCCCAGTCTACCAGTTTTAGCAGTGATTCAGACATTCCCTTGTATCTTTTAAGTCTTTTAAGTTTTTGTTGATGTCCATTTAGATCATGAAGACATCTCCTGAATTAGCAGACTGTTAGTATTCTTTGCTAAAGTGCACTGCCAGAATGTCATGATTCTGCTGTTACCTTTGTAGAAGTATAGCAGCAATAAATACAATATGACACATGCTCTAAATAATATTATTTCAGAATAACATAATTTCCAAGGAAACTTTACAAATTTAAGACAAATTCACAATCTAAAGTGTAACAGAAAACATCACAAGTGGTTTCTGCAACAACATGGTCCTTCTTGATGCCTTTCAGGCATTTAAAGTAACTGGAATTACCTGATAAAATATAAGATTCTAAAGAACTAAGACACTCCTACATCCCAGAGCAGGCAGTATATATCTGCGTGCTTCTACTTCAAAGTAACTTCAACCTACAACACTAGCCCAAATTATAGTGTCTTAATTAATCAAGACCATTAAATAAATTTACTTCCATGGAAGCCCTGTCTCATATTGTGCTGGGAAGCATATGTACTTTCAGGGTAGGGAATCCTAAACATTTCAGTTGCGTTTTTCTTCACAAACTATTCCATTTCTTTTCATGTCAGTACTTACAAAAAAAAAAAGAAAAAAAAAAAAAAAAAAAAAGCAATAGAACAACAAAATAGCAATTGTTTTGTGGATTGAACAGAATATGCATTTCTTTTCATCTTGAAAAGCAGAAACTGTGTATCTGTACTATTGAAAGCATATGTCACAACTTAAAATGACTAATGGACCCTCACCTCAGAAGACAGGATAAAATACTGGCCAAGTGAACTGAAGAAAAATTGTTTAGATATGTGAGTAGTACAGGGAATTAATACATCTTTGGTGTTATAAGGGATTAAGCACACAATGAACTGAGCATAGTGATCTGTTACTTTCATTCCAGCTTAATTACATATCTATAACATATTCTGAAATACAGTACATCCTGTGCCACAGAGCTTCAAAACACTTGAATACACACTCCCTGCAGCTCCACAGAGATGACACCTATCTGGCTTGAAAAAGATAGAAGGAGTAACATGCATCAAATCAGTCACAGAATCATAGAATTGTTTGAGTTGGAAGGGATCTCTAAAGGCCGCCTCGTTCAACTCCCCTGCAAGGAACAGGTACAGCTACAGCTAGATCATGGTGCTTAAAGCCCTGTCCAGCGTGACCTTGAATGTCTTCTGGGAAGGAGAATCCACACCTACTTCTCTGGGCAGTCTGTAAATAACAGTGCAGTAAGGCAGGAGCAAGAAATGAGGGCTAATGGAGAATATATATATATATACACATACTTAATTGTCAGGTACCTATTTTCTACAGTGTTAATTTTGTAATTTGCACAGACTATCAGACTATGCACAAAATTCATGATATGGAAATTCTAGGGCTGTTTCACACCCATGGGCTGAGACTCAGCAGGCATACAATACAAATCTCAGATTGACTACTGAATATGGTAGTAGATATTTCAAACTTGCTGGAAATACAGAAAGATGTAGAGATATTTACTTCGGACCTTTTAAATATAGTACAATGTAAGTGAAACAAAAACTGAGCCAACACTCATACACACTATATAAAAATACGGAATACAGATAATCCTCTCATACAAGATTTGTATTGCTCTAGTTTAGTGTCATGGCACAGATTCTCTCACATTCTCTGGTAGTTTCTGGAGAAATTTTCTGGCATTCTTTTGCTGGCTAGAATTGGCACTCTTGGAATTTAAACCTACTTTCGCTAAAATATCAGTAAATAAATGGTACATCCTGACAACTGAAGAGGCTAGCAAGTTTTACTTGCCTAGAAAATAGTCAGTGATCCAATAAATTGTAAGAAGAAACTATCTTCTCCTGAAGAAAAAGAAAGATTATTACTGTGTTTGTGAGTCAATCCACTCACAAGTTATCTGGAATAATACAGGGATACAAAATATGTCTAAGCATAATTCTCTAGATCTTAAAACTAAGACCTTTGGCAGAGTTTGATGAAAAGTGGAAATGCAGTCTACAAGAGTGAAAAGTACTTTGCCATCTTTCCAGTGGTTCATGGGACTTATTTAAAATAAATTAATATTAATAATTAAAGAAGGAAAAACAAAACAAACAAAAACAAACAAACAAAACACCATACCTAGAATGATCTCTTTCGGAAGTATAATTTTGCCAGCTTCCAAGATTTTTTCTGTCCTTCCCATAGATTAGCACCATCTTGAATATGGTCATAACATCAAGTAAAGACTACTCATCAAAACTTAAAACAGCTAAAACCAAAGTTTTGTGTTTTGTTTTGTCTTTATGTACCACATAATAGGAATGATCTAGAGCCCTTTATCCATTGTCAAAATGTGCATTATCTTCCTTTTGCATGGGTCAGGGCCTTCAATGGATAAAAAATTTCAGAGGAGACCTTGTCTGCCCTATTAATGGGGTGGGAGACAGTTAATAGACATTAACAAAGTTTTAGAATTAAGAAAAGATTCTGAAATCAAAGATAGAAATATAGCATCAGATTTCTTTCTGTCTAAAAGCCCATTGTCTGTTCAGAATGCACTGACTCCAACAAATATAGCTGATAAAGACTCACAGTATAGCTTATTTATTCATTTATTAATGCTAGCTAAAAACTCAAGACCAGGTAAAATGTTTTTGATGCTGTTCCATATTATTTCCTTCCAGTTAGAGAAATCATAACAAAACAAAATTTAGGACATTGGAACATGCTTCCACCTGAATTTCTAAGCCATAATAGAAGCTCAATGCCTTCATTTACTGTCAAAGATAATAACACAGCAATACTTGCAGCACATACTAGAAGAGAACAGAAAAAAAATAAACAAAAACTCCCCTCACCACAGTTAACACATGCTTTATCAGAGAAAAAGTCAAAGAAATTATAATATTTCTATTTATTGAATCTATTGAATGGCAGCTTATATATTCATAAAAAAATAAGTTCTCAGGCTACTTTCTCCTTTTTCCATCTCAACTTCTAGGTGTTCTCAATTCTTCCAGATTACCTTTACTCTACAAATAGAAATCTCTCTGATATCTTTAAAAAGTCAAATGAGAAAACAGTTGCTTTTTCATAATTCATGATGTAATTTGGTAAGAATCTAACATGAATCAGTCTGCTTCACCAACTTAAAAAACAAAAGGGGTTTAGAGAAACAGAAGAAGTCTCTGCAACTCCTAAATTGGCTGTTACACATTATACAAAACATTATACATGGTACAGCTTTCACTACCTGTCACCACCTCCTCTTCACGTAGGAGATTCAATTTCAGGATTAGAGAACCAATTGTTTATTTTGAAAACACCTCCCTGCTACTTCACATAAAGTGCACAATTTTATTTCAATTTTATCTGTACATAAGAAAAAAATACAGCCAACTTCAAAGGCCTTTATAAGCACTTCCACACAGATCTATCTAGACTTTTACATGTCTTTGTTTGTTAATTATGCCTCTCTTCAGATGCTGGTGAGTTGCAGAAACATCTCAGATAGTAATCACTCATTCAAGCACTACTAATAGCAAGGCAAAAACAGCCATTTCAACATTACTTAATATATATATATATATACTTTTCTAATAAATATATATTTTTAAAGACTGTAAACTACCCATAAAAAGCCAAGGAACATTTCTCAAGTGCCTCCAATAAAACTGAAAAGTAAAATTGTGAAAAGCTTGGTTGCAAAAACTTGAACCACAGACAAATTCTCATTGCCAGTTTTTAAAGTCTGTTGCAGAAAGTTCCTCATATAATTCACATTCCCACTTGTTTCTAAGAGCATGACTTTACTACCAATAATTATTCAAATCAAATCGCAGCCTCTCATTTTCATGGCCAAAAACCTCAGCCTGAAGTAACCCACAATTTACAATAGTCGTTGTTACTACTGAATTAAATAAGCACTAATACCTTTTTTTAAAAAACAACAACAACAGTAACAAACAACACAACAATAGACTTTAATATAAAACAATAATATTGAGGTGACAAAAGAGTCATAGATGCATGAATAATCAGACACAGGAAAATAGAAGAGAAATACATAGTAACAGTAATGCTGCACAGATCACTACTGTTCATCTTCTATGGAAAAAAACTTTCAGCAGGATACCCCTAACTGCAGCTTAGGATCAGGATAGAGCTCACCAGAATGTCAGCAGTTGAGGAAGGGTAGGATTAGCCCCATATATTTTTAGAGGATTCTCCTGGAGCCCTTCAGTGCTCATCAGGAGACAGACAGATTAGGATTCTATCACTGTAATCCAGAAATGTGTCTCTGTGTCTTTGTTCAGCTGTATACCAAAGAACCTCTACCTCGGCCTCAACTTGTAGAGAGAGACAAAACAAAAACCCTGGATCCCTTCCATAATTTGTTATGCCTTTGGACCAGGCTCCAAAAGCACAGATAACATGTCACCGATGAACTTAAAGGCCTGAGAAGAGTTACCCAATACTTTTCTTGATAGTTTATAGTTTTCTTGATGGTTTATATCTATGTTTTACATTTGATTTTATTGTATTGAAATCCTTTGTCATACAACAGAGCAAAGATATCACAGTGTAGAGGCACAGCTTGAAAATATATTAATGGCCAACTTTGTTCTCTGTTTTTTTAGTACTAAAACTATACTTAAGTAATGACTAAAAGGTGATGCTTTATATAGCTTGCAAAAATGCAGTTAAATATTTACTTTTGCTCTGAAATACTGACCAGAGAAGTCATACAAGAAATGACAAAAGAAAATACACACAAAAAAAACCAATAACTGCATCTGAAATGCTCCAATAACTATAAGCAATTCCTTTGTCTTCGGTGTCTATTTCAAGACTTTATGGTCTGCTAGTGTAGGAAACATCCTACAACTGAAACAACTGTATATTAAGCTAAAAAATTACTGTTATCACAGACAGGAAGCAATTACTTTTTCCTTTTAAGTAGGTGTGTGACATAAACAGTCAAAATTATTTCTGCTTTTCAAACTAATATATTTTCGATGCAACCACCTGGTGCATTGAACCATTCATCAGCACTTCCATTTTTCCAAGGCATCAGGTTGGCCCAGCTCAGCCTGCTCTTATCATTAACTGCCCATTATTTAAGATCTGCAATGAAGTTAGGGTTCAAAGACAATTTAGGAGGACAGGTATTCTGATAATGAATGTAAAGGAAAATACAGAGCACTCACTGGATTCATTGGAGGTTTTGTTTGGTTAGGGTTTTTTTTTTTTTCCTGTTTTGTTTTGTTTTTTGGTGGTGGAATGTTTTTTTGGTAGGCAAACACTATAAAAGATCTCTAGATCTGTGAAGAAATCTGTCTCCTGGCACAGGAAAGTATCTTTTGGAACTGTAAGATGAGATGTGGAGGGTTTGACACATATATCACCCTGTCCAAAAATATATTTTCCTTAAGAACACCATAGAAATCACTTTTAACCTGCATAGGTCTGCGTAGAACAGGGTTCTAATGCAATTTTAACATGCTCTACAAAAGCTCTAGACCAGGTTTCATGCTGAACTGCTGGTGATTTGACTTGCAGTGACTTATCCCTTCTAAGGGAGTTCATCATAGTGAACATGAATGTAGTGCATTGAAGCACTGATGGGATGGCAGACTTAGGAAAGGGAGTAAAATATGTTCTCTGTTCTCAGCCTCTGGTTTAACCCCTATTATCTATTCACTACTTTCAAGAGCAGTGGGAGATAATATTTGCTTGCGAGGAGAGAGGATAGTAATGAAACACCGGTCAAAGACTGGATGAAACTCCCTTCTGTCTGCAGACAGAACTCAGGATCTGAGCAGGATTTTAATGAAGGTTCTACCTTCTACCCTCCACAGACCCAGAGAATGAGAAGAAAAAAGCTTCATCTTCTTATCAGAATAAATTTACCTGAATTTAGGACTTTCCAGTACCTTCATGATAAATGCTTCTTAACGCTGTTGGAGTCTCTCCTTTCTAAGGCACACAAAAGATGCAAGTAGCTCAAAAAGTTAAAACGTACAATTTTTAAATTGTGTTGCTGTACTGGGTCTAGCTTAGATGGAACTAGCAATATTCAGAGCGGTCTATGTATTGCTGTATTTTGGAGCAGTGACTAAAATGGTGTTCATATCATTCCAGTGTGCTGGCTGCTGTTAAGCAGTACCTGCACAGCATCAAGGTTTTATCACCTCTTTATACCCATGCTTTGCCCCCACAAAATGAGTGGGTCAGGTGTGGGAAAGAAGCTGGGATGGGACACAACCAGGAGAGCTGACCCAAGCAGACCAATGCCATTCTATGCCATAAGTAAATGCTCAGCAATAAAAAATGAGGAAAGAGGTGTTTTGGGGAGGTAGTTACTGCTGGCAGGGCACTGCTTTCATTTTGGTAGGTGGTAAGTCATTGCCTTTGCATTATTTTGTTGTGTTTTGTTTATCTTTCCCTTACTCTTTCCTTCCCTTATTAAACTAGCTTTACCCGAACCTGTAAGCTTTATCAGTTTTGCCCAATTCTCTCCTCCATGCTACTAGAGGACAATGACTGGCTGGGGTCAACGTACTAATTAGACTTTTAGGGAAAGTACTCTTTAAAGAATTAACCAAAGTACTATTCCAACCATTTTCTTCCAGTGAGCAAGGAAAGGGAGAATAGGAAGCTAACATGGCACTGAGAATTTCAAACTGATTTTAGTAAAATGCATTATTCAAATTAATGCATATTGTCCATTTAAGACAGTCATTTAAGTTCAAGAACAGAAATTTAGTAGATGTTAACTGAGCTCAACTGTTCAACTGAATTTGTGTGAAAAAGATCAGAGTTACAAAAGAAGTCAATAGTAAAGTGAGAAAAGCATTCTGAGGCAAAGAAATAACCTCTGACCTATTCTGTACAGCTGGAATAAGAAACTCTGCAAGTACACAGACATTAGTGAAAGAAATAAGTACATACATTCCCACAACTCTAATGAAGAGAAAAGTGCAAGAAAATGCCTTCCCACAAAAGGTCAAGAATCTAACAGGTTTCTGAAAGGGAGAAGGTATTCACAGGGATAGCAAAAATAACAAGAGTTAGTAATTGGTAAATATACATTTTGAGAGGGTACACCTAGTGGATACAGTAGTTTTAAACTGTCAGTGGTAGTCATGTAATCACTGCTGTTGCCAAATATAGTCCAGCAAGGTCAGTTGGAGGTAGGTAGAATAGCCATCCATGCTACTGATTCTACTACTTTTAAGGAATGAGAAAATTCACTTAAAGGCTTCTGGAGGTTTATCTTTTTAACTGTGCTATGCACACATACTACATCAATCTATCAAACCTTCTGGTCCAATATATCTCTATCAAAATCCTGGGAACAAAAAACGTGGACCTAATTGTCATTGTATCTATCAACGACCAGTAAGATGAAGTCAAATGATATAAAAGAAACAATCTGTAGCAACTTCATTTTTTGGTAGTGTGAAAATGAATAACTTCCTTTTCTTCAGTAAGATTTTTATTCAAATGATTAAGGCTACTTTGATAAGAATAAAATGAGGAATATGAGGGGGTTCAGGGACAAATTAACCCTCAGCTATTGATGAGTATTTATCTTCATTGCAAGAAAGTTCGTATGTGTTGGAAGGAGTGAGTAAAAAAGGAAACTGCTGTTTCTTAACACTGATATTGCAACCTGTTATGCTTACATAATAAACTATATATCACACCTTCTAGGAAAAATCAAAACTGACACTGCAAGGGGAAAGGTGAGCTTTTCTACCTTCCTTCTAGCACTACTAATTCACTCAACAGCCCAGAAGGTAGAATAGAATATTTCCAGTTTGATGCAATTCTCAGCTTTAAAAGAAGAGCTTCTGGCCTTCAATCTTTCTTCATATAATTTTAAAGAAACAAAATAAATAGATAGATAGATAGATAGATAGATAGATAGATAGATAGATAGATAGATAGATAAGTACATCCACACAATCACTGTGGAGACAAAAATTACCTAAAAAATTAATTAAAAGGATGAGGTCAGTTACACAGAGAAGAGGGGCCAAGAAAAAGAAGTAAACCAATTGGGAAAACTTCTGTTTCGTGAAGAAATTAAGTGAAAAATTGCTGGGCAAAGGAAAAGGCCTATAGTTTAAAAAATAATAACAATTAAAAAAAAAAAAAAAAAAAAAAAAGAGGGAATAGCTGACTGCAAACTGAAGCCACAGAGGAGAAAAAGACTGTGAAACCCCTCAGCTCATTTTTTCCCCTGTGGTGTACAGGAAGCAGAGGTGAGCAACACCTTTACAAAGTCTGTCACCAGCATAATTTAAGCACGGAATTACTTGGTCACTTTAAATATTCAGTAAACTCCCACAACTTCTATTCCCATAATTACTAATGTGTAAATGAACAATAATCTGATCTGAAAGTCACAGAAGGGAAAAGTTTCAATTTTATGTTTCACATATATGATCTCAAATAATAATATGAAATATCAAATACAGAATGTCTGCTGCCTAAAGAAAAAAAACAAACAAGAAACTCTCTTGTAGTACAGGAAAGTACTCTTATTTTTTCCCTCCCTACATTGTATTCTTTATCAACTGTATCTGCTTTTCAATCAATAACTTAATTAAAAATGCTGTAATAATATTATCATATGTGTTGCTAATTGTGCAATACCATAAGAATATCCAGGGCTCTTTGTACTATTGTCATTTTCATTATTTGAGCTTATCCAGTCTATAATATTAATAATGCAGATACACTTAACCAAGATCCATAATTCCTTCATTCACTGCAATAAAGTAAATGATGCATTTACAGTTTCTTTGTCTGGAGCATTAAGCAGTATAGTAAAAATGTCAAGAGCATGGTTTTATTCCAATTAAACACACAGAAGAAAGCCTTCTATTTTTAATTACTCTTTTATATCTCTGATTGAAAAACAGAACTGAAAACTGGTTCTGGAAACAGTGTTAATCTAATGGAAAAAACAAAAACAAAAACAAAAACAAAAAACACCCTTAACAGCCATTGTCTTCATTCAGTCTCATCATATGCAATATCAAACCGGGCTCTCCACCATTTTTCACTTTTACTTTGAACAGCAAAATAGACCACTGATGAAAGAGGATTTATCCAATTATTATGAGCAAAGTAGCTTTAACTTCCTTTAGATATCCACTAACAAGATATAAAATGACACTTCCCAGACACATCACTAGCACAATAGGCCCTTTATTGATTTTCATATCATGTTCTTCAGTCTGAGATGACTCTCTTGAGGACTCTGCTTCCCAGCAGGAAAAAAATTGCCTTTTCTATGTTTGAATTTAGATCTATTAATGCATCCCTTGCTGGAGACTGTGTCATTTTAGTTCTTTCCCTCTTAAGTTGATGTGTCTACACCTTGCTGTCTCAGTGTCCTAATGGATCCCAGGGTTAGAGGTCAAAGTATGAAAACAAAAATTGAAATTGCTCAGCTTAGGAATCAATAAGAAAAGGACTCTTAATTCTCCATCTATGGGTAAAACATGTAGAAAATGAGGTGTGATAACCACATTTAACCTTGTGCTAATGTTATAAATAGAGCATGAAATCCAAAATACATTACATAGCAAAAATACAGACAAAAAGTCATTAATGTTATTGTTCAATCTGCACTACTGCCATCAGGAAACCCACAGTTGAAGGAACAGATATTACTCCTTTGTGCTATTCCAAACATTTCTGAGGTGTGATGCTGACAGCATTTCTTTAATGTACAATTTAAAGGCTAAGAGGCAATCTCAGTAGTTTAATTACTGCTGAGAGCTAAGCTTCCCAGACCAGGATATGTTAACTTCACCCATATGCCTACATTTGTCCATGATTACATATTTTACCTACGAAAAAGATACAGTGATGTAATAAGTTAGAATTGGCAATAAGAAACCACGTGGAGTCTTCACTTGAGTTTGGAAAGTGCAGCAGATTAGCTATGTACATGTAATCTCTGGCTTGCAGGAAAGCATTAGTTTGTAGAAAGAACTATATGAAAATATAACAACTACTGTGTTGTACACTTAATGCCCCAAATTTATGGAGCTTAGATCATTGGACGATAGAAAGATAAAGAGCGCAAAACAATTGTACATCTCAACATTTATCAGTCTTTGTCATAGACATAAAACATAATTGCATGTCAGTTCTGACAGGAGCTAACTCCAGTTAATAATAATGAAAATATCTTTATTGATGATGCATGAGGGCTCTGAGTGCACTCTCAGAAAGTTTGCAGATGGCATCAAATTGAAAGGAAGTGTTAATTTGTCTGGGGGTAGGAAGGCCCTACAGAGAAATCTGGACAGGCCGGATCGCTGTGCTGAGGCCAGTGAGATGAAGTTCAACAAGACCAAGTGCCAGGTCTTGCGCTTTAGTCACAACAGCCCCAGGCAACACTACAGGCTTGGGGTAGAGTGGTTGGAAGACTGGAGGAAAAGGACCAGGGGATTTTGGTGGATATTCAGCTAAATATGAGCCAGCCATGTGCCCAGGTGGCTAAGAAGGCCAATAGCATTCTGGCTTGTATCAGAAACAGTGCAGCCATCAGAAGCAGGGAGGTGATTGTCCCTCTGTACTCAGCCCTGTTGTGGCTGCATCTCAAGTACTGTGTTCGGCCCCTCACTAATAACCCTCATATGCTTCTTCCTACCTGAAGTAGCCCAATCAGTGAGATAAAAACTGTGAGGAACCAATTTGGAATGGTGTTGCTGTCTTTAAACAGATACAAAAGCAATATTAAATACAAACATAAATATCATAATTCAAGTGCCCATTCATCTCAAGTAAATGTTACGTCATAAACCCAACACTGTAACCCAGCATTGACAATCTAGAAGAATCAATCACAGAGTAAAAAAGTCAAGACATTTGTCACCAAAATTTAGGAAGTTAACTTTGTTTTGTCCCCTAGTGCTATGGAGCTGGAGCATCTTTTTTTCTATGTGTCCTTGACTGAGTATTTCTGTATGATTTGTTTTGCATTTTCTTGGTGGACCACAGGCATTTTGCAGATTTCGTTAAAAACTTAAATCCTTAAAATAAAAGATACTCATCGCTAAATCATGCTGTCTTCCTTATAAATTCATGGACATAGGCACTGGTCTCTTTACATATAATTCAGAGCAAATTATTTATATGAACAGTAGTCTCCTCAACCTTCCAGCAGTCATCAGTAAACCTTTATCATCTATGAAACATTTTCTTCTACAGCATAATATGGTATACCAGCAGGAATTCACTCTATAAGCTCACTCGTATTCTCTGTACACCGGAATACATAGGTGATTTTTGTAGCCCAGGTTCTGAATTTAATTTCTAAGTGAATTCCTTGGGCCAAAAGAAAGGTTTTGTATGAGTCCACACATACTCTAAAGGGCACAGATCTCATACTGACCCCATTCAACATATACAGAAGCATACAGCCAGTCTTACAGAACCACATTTTCAGTAACTCAGTTCAAGGGCTATTCTGTTATCAGCATCAAATTATTAATTAAGAGTATCCACATATTACATGTCATTGACATTTACTATCTATCTAGTGGTTTGCCTGGGGGGATATTTGCCATTCAGTTCAGCTGGTAAAATGCCTGCTGAGCAAAGACAATCCCAATTTTGGCTGGCATGCTGTATGGAATGTGCACACAGCAGGAACTCAGCAGCAATGAGTTGGCCAATTGATTAAATCTGAGCACTGACCAGCAGGTGTCTTTTTAGTGTGCACTGAATGGCTTTTCCATAAAACTCTGCTTCACAGCAGCTGGATGCACATCACTTTTGTCATATATCAGTATGTCAGGAATTTTTGCTACAAGATGAAAGCATCACTTTTTTGTATATTTCAGATAAGTAATCGCTTCTTTTTTTTTTCTTTTTTTCTTTTTTTTTTTTTTTGAATTGTATGTATTTCCTTGTGAAAGCTTTCAAAAATCAACAAGTTACTAAATGAAAGACAATAGGAATTCCATATTTTAGGCAATTCTGATGAGACAGTTGAAAATCTATTTGACTTTGGACTTCTTTCCTTTGTGTTCCTGTTTCATACCCACCCAAATTAGAGATTGAAGTATCTGGCTGAAACTAAAACATGCTACTGTAAATTCTGTAGCTTTATAATGATAAAATTTCAATAGGAAGAGACACAGTGTTTTTGGTTACTCTTGATCCCACAGCAAGAACAAAGTTCAAGGAGGTAACTGAACTTCTATTCTAACTCCAGGTGATTTCAATCCCACAATTATATGCCCACACCTTACTCTTATAAATTTGAAGAACCTTTAAACAGCTTTGTTTTCTCTATACAGAAAAATATTTGCATGAGATATACATTTTATTCACAACAAAAGGAAATGTGTTTTCGCTCAACAAGTAGTTTGAGCTTCCTTACATGAAAAGAAGAAATTAAATTATTTAAAAGTGATCAGC
This sequence comes from Perdix hodgsoniae, assembly GCA_035772895.1. Lineage (NCBI taxonomy): Eukaryota > Metazoa > Chordata > Aves > Galliformes > Phasianidae > Perdix > Perdix hodgsoniae. The sequence goes on from JAPSGF010000016.1 coordinate 11,828,879, forward strand.
ACACAAAAGAAATAATTACCCAGAATTATAATTAATGCTTAACATACTTTGAGGCTCGTATCAAGTTACAGATCCATGTTTAATTATCAGAGATCCAAGTAAGACATAACCACTAAGGTAGTTTTTTCTTACCTTTTTAACCTTTCTTCATAATTGTAGTACTAGCCTCTACCGAAGATAAAGAATTAAATGTACTTGAAATGTAGCCCTGTATTCATTATAATCAAAAGTTCCTTGCCATACTCAAAGTACTTACAATATGCAAATGATAAAAAGATGTATCTCACATAAAAGTTGTGCAAGAGATTGGCCGTTCAGTAGCACTCACCATCTTTGATCAGGAGTGTACTTTACCTTTTCATTGAGGAACATAGCACTAAGGCGGATTTCAAAAGAGAGTAGCTACATTGAAATAAAATTTTTACTGATCAGATTAAGTTATCTGAATTATTAGAATAAATATATAATAAAGCAGGTACATTGGTATTTTAGAAGTAAGGTAGTTTGCACCAGTGAAATTGCAATACTAATTACATTACAGTTTCTCTAATATGAACAGAGCCATCATCCATGGGAGCAAAAAACAAGCCTCTACTTGGGATTAGTTCAAGGCTTCTCAGTCCTGTAGAAAAAGTAGAAGTCTTCCCAAGGAAACTGTACTCTTCTGGGAGAGTAAAATTCAACATGGTCAGAGCAGCAGAAACAAGAAAGTAGTCAGAAGGCTGGCAAAGTTCACTGACCACTAAGGAAATGAATGTAGTTGGGATGAGGGTTAAAAAAAAGGTCAGGCAGAGCTGCAAAGTACAAGACTGCTGCTGGAGGTATGGAAAAAAGAAAGGGAATGGTGGCCACTGCTCCACTGGTCATTTAGCAGCAGAGGAACTGGAAGAAGGAGAGGCTGACACTCTGAGTTTTGGTGCTGGCAAAGACAATACTGACAGTCTACCACCAGAGGACTACACACATTTCTCATGCTGTGTTTACTCTATTTTGAAACAGAAATGGCTATAGTAGCTATCTCCTTCCCCTCTGTTTTCAAATTGAGATTATGTTCAGGTGCATTTGAAATCTAAATTTCATGCAGTTCTTCAGTACAACAGGAAAAAACAACAATAACAACAACAAAAAAAAACAGGCTAAAACCTTCACCTTGACAAGCACACCAACAGCTTGTAATATTCCAAGTAATCACTACTGTTTCTTTCTTTGTCAACAAGCACATGCAATACTGATCCATAAAGTCTGTGAGTGCACAGAGGAGGCTGAGCACTCAGACCATCATTTCCTCATGTAATTGTCAACTACTTGTCTAGCTCTATAACTTCAAATTCCAGTGTAGGATGTGGGCTGTTTTACTGTTCATTTGAGATATGTCTCTGGCTTGACAAAAACTACTATCTAAAATCATAGAAAGTAATATCTGGAATACAATCATAACTACAGCTAGTAGTATTTCCACCAACACAAAAGACAGAAAAAACACTTGATATTAGAGTTTCATAACTAACTGAGTCACATCAGCAGTCTCATAAGCTGAGAAGGGGTTTAGAAGCACTTGACATTCAGGAGTCAGTGAAGATGCAGCTGTCCTCGTTAGTATTTGAAACTTCACTGCCACTTGCTGAGGCAGATTTAATGCATCCCCCCAGCTTATCAGCAGAAATGGTAAACAGTCCGCATTAATCAGGACATACCCATCTCATCTCAGTCTTCTGGGAGATGAAGGTCCATTAGGGAATGAAAAGCAGATAAAGCAGGACTTCAATTACTTGAAGTTTATTTCTGATTCTGCCTGAAGTATCCTTGTGTTCCTCCTAGAAAAAGGAAATAAGATATTCTGAGATATAACCATTAGAAAACAAGAGAAACACAACACATTCTCATTTCTTTATTCACTCTTTAAAACAGGCATGTCCAGTCCACTGTCTGCAGGCTACGTGCAGCTCAAAACAGCTAATAATGTGCCCCACAAGATATTTAACTTTTACCATTATTATGTGATTTTTAGCCATTTATGGAATCAAATGGAAAATTTGTGTCAGAACATGAAGATGAAAAATGTCTTGCTGACTTAGAATTTAGTGTTTTTGGTGAATTTTACTGCTCATTTAAGTGAGTTGAATGTACATCTTCACAGTGAAACTTACCTGTGCTTTGTTTCAAACTATAACAATATTCAAAACAATGCTTAAATCGGGGCAAGCTCAAGTTTTGGTAAATATTTTTATTCATTTTTATATGTTGTCTAAACACAGTTCTGTCAACAGCAAAAACTATGCAGCTATGCTTTCCATTTTGATAAATAAATTGGAGAGTAGATTTCAAGGTGTTTTTTTGTTTGTTTGTTTGTTTTTTTAATTAATCTTTGTGTGTGTGTGTGTGTTAATTTTCAACTCCATTTCCAGTTGACGTAAATACATTACATGAAAATTTTCAAATGGAATGTGTACAGTTGTGATCAGACATCGAACTCAAAAATTTAATGATATGTACTTTCTAGACTTTTATAAGAGAGAAAAGTATCCCTTGTTTCACAGTCACACTTTATTCATGTCATTGCTTTTTGGCAGTATGTATATTTGTGAGCAACATCAAGGATGAAGCATAAGAAGAGAAAACAAGTCAAAAATGTCTGATGAACACCTTGAAAACTCATGGAGAATCGCAGTCATTTCCATCAAACCAGAATGATGCATGGGTTTAGCAAAAAAAGACTGAATATCCCACTAGCTTTGTGTTTCTGTTGCTGTCTTTTTATGTTTTAATTAAAAAAAAAAAAAAAAAAAAAAAAAGTCCAGGTGACACTCATGCTTTAAAGTAGGTAGATGTTATCAGAACAGACCAAACACTGTTCCCCAGCTTTCCAGCAAATAAAGTTCTTTGTATTTCCAAGATAAGAACAGGTGAAAGTAGTTTTAGAGAATCACAGAATCACCGAATCACAGAATTGTGAACAGAAGTTAATGGAGAAGAGAAAAAAAAAATATTTCCAGTTTTTCTCCATTTCTTTGTGAATGAATTTGACAGGTACTGTAATTCCCAATTTTCAAAAGTAGAGAATATTTAGTATGTAAAACATCGAGCATGTACACTAGCTATTACCAAAGATGTACCAATTCAGAAATGTAGCTGCTAGTGTGAATCTCAGTGACCTTGCTCTAAAGATCAGGTCAAGCACATAAAATGTACATGCATCAGGGTTTCTTTTAGTGATTATAAGTTTTATTAATGTGTAAGATTTCCTCAGTGCACATTTCCCAAGAAACTGTAATTATGCTATTTCAGACAATTCACTGCAGCTATGTCATACTGTTTTGGGCAGCCAGAAAAAGGTTGGAAAACTTGAGCCTTTTTACCTTAAGTCAAAAAACAAAAACACAAACAAAACTCTCTTTAATAAAAGAGACAGTTTACCTTCTCTCTGTATACTTGGTAACATTTTACAGTTCTCACTCTTGTCCCTATTATCTTACTCAAGCAACAGTCCTGATGAGCTCAGCAGAAACCTGCACACTAAGATACCCTTGTGACCCATAATGCAGCAGCAAAACCTGAAAGCAGCATGAAGTAATAGAAATCAGTTGTGTGTCATACCATCTGTAGAAATCACACTCTTACTAGAATCACCACTCAGTGCTTCCCAGGTACTAAGCAAATGGCAAAGAACAAAACTCTAAAAACAGCTGCATGAAGGGATTCCATGCAGCTGCTCAACACTCAAGAGTAATGACACATTCATTTCTTTGATACCACGAGATGCTGTGAATGTGTCAGGATTTTCTTTTAATAAATACAGAACAGTGAAGTTCATTTCCACAGAAACTTTTATTTCGTCACACATGTCACTACTTTTTCAACACTTCTAGATATCATAGAATCCTTAGAGTTGGAAAGGACCTGTGAAGGCCATCTAGATAACTCCCATGTAATGAACAGATACACCACATCTAGATCAGGTTGCCCAGGGCCTTATTTAGCCTTTCCTGGGTGAGGATATGAATGGAATGAATTTGTATTACACCACTACAGATCAGAAAAGAAAGAGTGGCTCCTGAGAAAGATCATGATGCAAAAAATTCTCAAAAAGCTGAGAATTCTCAAAAAAAAGATCTTGTATTTCTTACACAGCAGTAGTTTAAGTGGTTTCTAAAAAGGATGAAACATGCAAGATTTGAAATGCTCTTCAGAAATATTCAAAAGAAAGTAAAAAAAAAAGGACAATCAGCATTTGGACAATCAGCATTTCTTTCAGATTCAGTCCAATTTAAAGAGGCTGACTATCTACCCAGAAGAAGAAATAGTAAAGCCACATCACGCAACACCAAGATTTTGTGGTAAGATGATGTGCATGTAAACACACTGCACTTGAAAAAAAAGTCTTTCTTTACAAATGCTGATTTGCCTACAGTGTCAAACAGTCATGCCCACATTTTGAAGCTTTCTGCTTACTACAGCTAGCATTTATGAAGAGACAAATGCATATATAGCATTGTAAGTTCTGCTGTTCAAAAATCAGCAACAACCTTAAAGAAAAAAATGCTATCAATCTCCAGCTTGCAATGAGCCATTTATATTTCCAGAGGTAGACTTTCTGTAAAATCATAAACCCCAAGAGAGACCACGCCTGAGGAAGGGCATGCCTGAAACCAACAGATTTTCCATCTACCACTACAGATCCAGGTACTGACAGGAAGTTCTCAAGACCCTAAGCCTGAGGCAAGGAGAGTTTATGCTGCTGCACGCAAAAGCAGTTTGTACACTGAAAGGCAACAGTTGGGAATATGACAAACTTGTTCATTTTAATCCAGAAAATAAATCTGTCATTCTTGGAAGAAAGCTAAGTTGTTTTCCAAGCTGGCTTGGTATATTTGCAGAGATATTTTGGGGGTTTTGTTTGCTTCTATTTGATGTTCCTTTTTAGGACATGAAAGTTTTATTTGCAAGGGGTTAATCATGTATCTCTGGCATTTACTGAAGCAGTTATGGCCACTATCACTACTCACAGATGCTTCTGTTTATCACTTATCTGGCTAGTGCAGATGAAACAAGGTACACAGAGGGAAGAGCTGTTTTAGTTTTAATCCTCTGTACTTAACACAGACACATCCTCAGTACCCAGAAGAGTCCATGTATACTCAATTGTTCTGGGATTGGAGCAATTAGAGTTTCCACTAACTCATAAGATCAGAGCTATATGACAGAGTGTACAATTGAGACAGAGCAGAGGTTGCACTCTGAGGAATTCTTGGAGACTATCTCTGGAAGTATCCCTTTGCAACATGCTTTTGAGCTCTTTATGAAGCCTTTGTTTTAGAGACATCAGTCTCCTGATGGATGACTGTAGCCTGGTAATATTATTTAATGAAAGTGATTTATCCGACAAGTATTGACATCTGCTTCAAATTGCTTTCAATAGTCCATTATTTTGGTCAACTCCACAGACTGAACAAATTCAGCAAATAATTCTATCAACACATTCTGTTCCTGAACTCCTGCTTAGGAATAATTTTTGTAATTTGAAAAGTGGTCATGCAAGTATTTTGTCCCCACCTTCAGTGTAGTAGGATGACAAAAGCAGTGGTAGGCTCCTTGGGGTTAAGGAGACATTTGTGCTTTACAATAATTTAGCACATCAGAAAGTCAATTCTGATAGTACTTTAGTGCAAGACCAACGACGATTTTCCCAAGACATCCTCTGCTTCATATGAAAACTGATTGTTTCTGAAATATGGGAAATTTCTTTGTGGTCACCTCAGCACAAGAAATGGAAACTACAGAAACTAAACTTGCTATGCTTCTGAACAGTTGACCAATTTTACCAAATCAGTACCTACAGCTCCTTACCCTGTGGATAGCTGCCTTACTATCTTTAAGTTTCATTCTTCTGCAGGGTCAAGCTCCCAAAGCTGTACTGGCTCCAGAAGAATATCAGTGCAGCTCCGCAGCACATTTTCCATCGTGTGTACTCCTTAAGAGCAATAAACCTTGCGAGGCTGCACCAAAAATACTAAAGAAGAATTGCTTCAGGTAAAATGAAGACCACAAGAAAAGCTTGATGTAGAATCCACTAGACAAACACAATCTCTATCATCACTCACACAGAACATAAGGGAACATATGCTCCACTCAAAAATGTGTTTGTGTTGTAAAGTTATGGCATGCTTCCAACCTGGAAGTGGACTCAATCACACACAACAACATACAACACAATTCAGGTTGCATACAACTAGTCCTAGGGCTTTAAAGTAAGGTGAACGCAGACCTTACCTCCACTGGGAGATGTATAATGAATACCATTCCACAGCCTTACTCCTACTGCCATCACTTGTCATGGTACCAAATACAAACAACAGGCAACATAGAAGTTGTTTTTGTAAAAGTCATCAAATAAGATTAAACACTGACAAAAGCAGCAGGTTAGCAGAGCATTTGGACCACTGTTTATACCAGAGTTCAGTCTGATGTCACAGGGAGATACTGTCAGGGTAAAGAAGAATTCGGCACACTTTTCATCTTACATATACAAAACCATATATACTTAAGGGAAAAAATACATATATAGAATATAGAAACATAAAGCGAACTTACTGTTCTGTATTGTTCTGCTCTTTTGCCGCACCTCTGTTACAACTTAAATGTAAAGAATAACTGAAAAGACAGAGACATATTTTTCTGAGTGTTACTTCTTCCATCCCTCCTCATAACAAGTCAACAGAAACAAACTGGTGTACCACTGTATAAAGTAAAACACACTTTCCTTGTACTTTCAAGTTCAACCCTTTTTGCCTCAGGAATTCTCCTGGCTCACTGGTTTGATGTCAGCCCTTGATTGTGTTTTGATGTTTCTGCAGATCTACAATTGAGTTCAATTCTCAGCAGCCAAAACAGACATTTGTCATACTGTATGCATCAAATTTCCCGTGGCACACTGCCCACTTAATCATGCAGGCAAGGGGAGCATTGACAAAGCAAGAGGCTGTCTGCAAGTCACTCTGACCTAGCATGTGTGGAGTCACATGTAATTACCATTACTTATAAGGATCACTCAAGGCTTCCTGGTGTTGTTGCACACCAGTTCAACCACACCAGAGTGTCTGAGTAAATATTTGCACGCAACAAGGAGCTGTTGAGAGAATTTCATCTACAGCCACAGCCCCCAGTGCATGAAATATTCAGCACGTGAAGTGTCTCCAGTGATGCAGAGTGGTGGGTTTCGTTCTGATTTGATTAGCAGTGATGATTCTTTCATGAGGTGTGACTGTCCTTCTAGATTAGCATCAGCCCAGATTCCATGCAGCAGTCACGGAAGAGATGGCAGAAGAGCAGTCTGACACATTATAAGGGTTATTTTCTACAGTCTCTACCTATGGCAAGATTTCTTCTTCAAAAGAAAATGGTAATGTCTATATTTTAATTTGTAAAAAATCAACATGTAGAACTCTAAATTTAAATGTAAACACATATTCAAATCTCTACACTAGTATGAGTTAACTAGCAAAAAAGAAAGGTTTAACTCAGGGAATTTTTTAATGTGCCACAAATGAGACATTCATTTCTTTTCCTGAAAAAAGTTTGAAACATTACACTGTAAGATGTGCTAAAATGTGCTTCTGTGTAAGGAATACTAATCTTCTCCTAATTAACACCTTAGAATTTGGTATTTATACTGAATTAAATTTTAGTTACCTCTTCTTTATACCTGAATACGTATCATCATTGCAAGCAATTGGGAATTTTCAATAGCAATTAACTGAATTTGATAATGTCCTTGTAATATCAACTATTTAGACTTTTCCACTGTGGTAAATTCCTATATTAGTTCTTTACTGTAGCAGTGAAGTTCTGAACATAAATCTAATGGAATCAAACTTTTTTTTTTTCTTCATGAAATAGAAATTTATGGGACAAAATGAATTGTATGGAAGAGACAGAAGAAAAAGAAAAAAAGAAAAAGAAAAAAAAATGAAGAAAAAGAAAAAAGAAAAAGAAAAAAAAAAAAAAGGCTAGTGTTCCTGAAAGATATTTTAGTTTGCCAGTCTGATCACTTACCTTTACAAATGTTGGTTTAGATGCACTTCTGACTTAGACAAATTGACATGGAAATATTTGAAACTCTAGCAGCGTTTTGTCCTAACACAAAAACTGAAAAACTCACCTATTTAAAAAGTATTGATCTCCCAGGGTGATGTATTCATTAGCGTTGGAAGAGAACATAGAGATACAGTACCACACAGAACATTGTATACTGGCAAACTCAAAGGAACTGTTTTTATTTATGCAACCCATAATACAAGAAATTCAGTTTTCATTCTACTGGTTTGTCCTAGATTCTTTTAGTTGTCTCCATCTTCCATCAGTGCTTCCCCTGTAATTTCACACCCCAGCTTGTCACCCAAGTAGTTTCTCCCTAAAAGAGTAGTGAAGCAGTGGATCCCCCTCATGCCACTAAGAGATCAGTGCTTCCCCTGTAATTTCACACCCCAGCTTGTCACCCAAGTAGTTTCTCCCTAAAAGAGTAGTGAAGAAGTGGATCCCCCTCATGCCACTAAGAGATCCTTCTTTAGACTGCATTGCACCCCTTAGACACGTTCTCAGTTTTATCTGCAGTATCCACTTAAACTGAGGTAGCTAGGGTGACAAGGGTGCTGGAGGCTACAGTAGGGAATAGGAATACAGTAGGGAATAGGAATACAGTAGGGATACTACATCTCTCCAGTATTCCATGCAGAAATTTGTTTTCCAAATTAGACCAGCAAAAGCAACATGGAGAATGGAACATTACATGGAAAAAAAAAATGACAAGGGTTTCAAACTGGGAGGTCAATAAGGCAGACATCAGGTACTAGTCTACTAGCACTTTAAAAACAATATTACTATTACAAATGTTTGTTGCTACTTAGTAAGCTTTCAGATGCAGTATTTCTTTTACTTCCTTGACTTCCAATATTACACATTATTCTTCTCATACTGTTTCAAATATATCTAACTAAACTACAATGCATGTTCACATTTGATATATTGTGATAAGCTTAAGCATATGGATTACAGAAAGATAAGACCTAGCAAATCAGTAAATTAATTCTAGCAGTCTTTCCTTTTACATGTGCGTGGGTACAAATGAACTTTAATGGCATCAAAAGCCACGAGACATAAAAGAGTGTTTTCTGGAAAGAAATATTCAGGTGTTGAAGTACTACTACTACTACTAATAATAATAATAATAATAACAACAACAACAATAATATAAAGTGCTACCATTGGGAAAGATGAATGCTGTCCTGTTTTTGAAAGAGTTGCTTCTGTTGTCATTTGTTTTTATCAAGTCAAAAATCCAAACCAAATAAAACTTACAATCAAATAAACAGGTACACTGATTACTTCTCTTGTTCCTGAAGTATAACACATTCATCTCAGTCATAAAATGTTCTTGAATTAAAAAAAAAAAAAAAAAGAATAACAAAACTGTGAAAAAAGGGCACAACCTTAATATAAACAAACTTCATATTCTGATACATTTTGATATAATATTTGAGGCTTGGTCCATTATAAATAGGAGTCACTCTGAAAATACAAATTGGAAAATTTATTTCTAAGAAAAAGACAAGTTTGTCTCCAATCTCAAAATCCCTGCAAAGTTCAAAACTCTGGTAGTCTGTCCTGGTTTTATCAGTATTCCATATCATGGCATCATACAGCAAGCCATCCGATCTTGAGCACCAGTGATAGATGTACTTTCTGTGTGATGTACTTCAAGCAGACTCAACTATTTCACATGACTTCTGGCTCTGGGAGACGTGATCTTTTGATTTCAGGTGAGTGGGAAGTTCTTCTGTCTTTTCCAGGAGGCCAGCTGGTGACGGCCTACCAATAAAGACTTGGGCTGACTCTCCTCCAATTTATTTTTTGTTCATTTGATTTATTATTCGTAATGACTCTGTATTATCTTCACCTTCAATAAATGCATTTCTCCTATCTCAATTGTTTTTTTCCTCTTCCTTCCCTCCCTTCTCCCCAGTGGATGGAGAGCTGTTGCGTGGTTAACTCTTCAAACTGCAGCATAATCTCTTCACTTCTGTATGAGATTTCAAATATAAATATTTTTAAATGAATTTTTATATATTATGTTGATGTCTTATTTTTAAAAAATGGGATGTTGTCACTATTTTTTTATTTAGTTTTAAAAGTAATATAAAATATTTTACATTTTGGAAATAGTATAACTAGATCTTAAATACAATCACAGAAACAAGAGTTTCCTCTGCCATATACTCTCTCACATAAGCTCAATAATCTGACACCTTGTAGGTGATTCTCCAAGTACTGTATTAAAACAAAGTTTTGATTTGTTGTTTTTTTTTTCCATAGCCTTCTTGCAATTACTCTGTGTAGTCACTCTAGTAACTCTAGTCACTCTAGTAACAAGCAGTGGAGTTCATTCTCAGTCAGAAATATTACTCTGGAGACAATGCACATAAAAAATGGCCCTTAGCAAAAACTGTAGGTAATGCAGTAAAGCAATAATTAGAAGTAAGAAATAAAAAATACATGACCATGACCTCCAAAAGATTCCCTAAGATTCTTTCTGTGCATTGCCCAAATTATATCTCAAGTACAAATTATGTATGTATGTATATATATATATATATATACATTTTTTGCTAGTCCAAGTTATATCGTATTAATTGTGTATGTGTACATATATATGTGTGTGTATATATATATATATATACATACATTTTTTATTTAATTTAATTTTTTTCTAACTAGGCCTTGAAATTGTTAAGTCTGAAAAAGTGCATGGGAACTTCTCAAAAGGATAAGTGTGCACTGAGCAACTGGACATAACACTAGGCAGACTGTTTCAGTTACTTAATCTGGCCTGTAAGGCCTTGAGACTTAGCTAAGTATACTGAATTAATTTATTAAATACGCAGATATTTTACAGTGGAGGTGTACCAAAATTTTTTTTAAAATGTTGAAACACCTGGAAATTCTTCTTTCAAATTCACTCAATTTCAATCAAGACTTAAAAAACAAACAAAAACAAAACAAAACAAAAAAAACAGTAAAAAAAAAAAAAGACAAACAACAAGAACAACAAAAATCTAGGAAATGTGAAAGATAAGAACTTGAGTAGAAATGCCTCCAAGTGGGATGAATGACCAAAAAAAAGCAGAGGAACAAAGCAAAAATAATAATAATAATCAAACCAACTGTACTACTACAATGCAACAGGAACTTCTGTATTGGGCTAGCCTAATTTCTAGAGGTTTCTAATCTTTAATGTCAATAGAAACCTTGTGAATGCTAATATGATTTCACTTCATTTTGTATTGAGTTTTCAGTTTGCAAATGAAAAGCACGTGGATTTAAACTTCAGGAATAGTAAATGCTGAAAACATAGCTAATTCTTGGAACCAACAGAATACTAAAATTCTGATGTTCACATGACACCAGACACTGCAGAGTGAGCCTATTCCTCCAGTAATTTACTTCAACTTTAACCTTATTCGTATTCAGGACCATTCTAGTACAGTGGAGAAAAACAGTAGTGTAGAAACATAAGAGGAAAGAGAGATAAAAGGAAAGCAGGGAGGAAGAAAATTGTAATGTCTTAATTGAACTGAGATAGGGAATGGTGATATGGCCTGCAGCTATGGGAAAACATTTCCAGTGATCTAACTCACATGAAGAGTAGGGATGGAGACTCTCCAGTACATATCATTTTTTAGAGGAAGTGGCTGAAGAACTGGTTCAGAGGCATGCAAAATAAAGCATCTGTTGCATGCTTGTTAAATTTGAATGAATAATTTGCCAGGAATAATATGTTTGACAAACTTAGCCTCTCTCTTTTCATCATGTTCCTAGAATACTCTGAGTGAAACTGCATAATTTAAACATACCCAAATCTCTTTTCAGCTTTTCCTGATGTAGAGTTCAGCAGCAAATATTCAGACATCTGCTGAGCTGTGTTAAAATAAAGATACTGCAGTGTTTTTTTCATTTCTTAACTGAATGAACAAATATAACCTATTTCTGAGAATAGAAGTATTTAAAACACGGGTATTTAAAAATTGATTTCCAAGAGTAACAGGCTTTGTTGCATAGAAATATATATCCAGTGAGAAGAAAAATAAAGGATGTGATAAATGAGAGAAGGGATGCCTTGCACATCAGCAATTTACCTGAGCAAAAGTTTACTACATAAACTTAATAATACCAAAACCTACACACATTACCATATTCTGGAGGCAGAGTTTTCTAGTAAATTCTTATTTTCTGAATGTTCAAAAAAATCATAAATTAATAAAAAAATTAAGCAAGCGAATTTAAATATTTGAGTATGTTTTCAATTGTTATCTTTCTTGCTATAATAGTCATTTACACCTACCCCGCCCTCACCCAATCTCTTCCCCCTCAAATAAATAAACAAATAAATAAATAAATAAATAAAATCATTCACTGTTCACAGGATCTGTTTCTTATATAGTACCAGAACCACTGAGAGCATGCAATTATTGAAATGAAGATGTTGGCAGCCTTCCACATGTCAGTAAGCATACAGTGGGTATTACTCACAAGTTTCTTGTATGCTATTCTGGGCTGTAATCTATGAGTTCTAAAAACAGCAAGCTCCCAGCAGTGCTTGTTCCCTCCTTTTGATGCCAGATTCTTTTGTAAAACACTGTCATCTTAGATTAGCAAGAACATAATTTATTTCCTAATTCCCTGATGGTATTTTTTTTTTCTATTCTCGAACAAGTATCTTTGACGTGGCTATCCTACCATAAGAGCCTAGAGAATGGCATATGCACAAAACAAGTAACGAGAGTCCCTGCCACCCTGAATTTATATGATCGGAAAAAAAGGCCTAAAAGCCAATTCATTGGCTCTTCTTGATCTGTCTGTAATGTGACAGCCCTTTTAAATCAAACCTGAACAGTTCTAGAATTTCAGAAAACATTCTAGGCATTAGCAAGGACTCTGATCACTTCTGATGATAATTTGATTTTGGACATCAGTTTTGCGGTCTCCCAGCCAAGAACACTGAGGTAGAGTACAGAGGATTTTTTTTCTGAGAAACTGCTAGATTCGCCAGCCAAAAGAAAATCAGTCAGAGAAATGAAATGGCAAAAACATTCTGGTTTTATTTTTCATGCATCTATTTACAGAAAGAAAGATCAATTCAGTTCCAGAACACTTGAAGAATACTAGGTCACTCCTACCAAAACTGCTTGTACTCCCTTGAGGCCTCTCTCGTGTACAGATGTTGCAAATGAACATGTCTGGTCAGCTACACACATTTGAACTTCTAGAGGCCATTTCTTACTGGAAGCTTCTGATACAATAGCTGGAATTATAGTATCTGGTCCACAGTGAGCAAAAAATTCTTTCAAAAAATGACACATATCTAAGTAATGGCTAAATGCATATAGGCCTTATTACTACATTTCTCCTTCTCACCTGCATTTCTCTTTCTCACCCTATCATTAATGAGAATGTGACAAAGCTAAATAACCAAATGCAGGATCTACCCACTTAGTGTGTGATCTCAGAAAAAGCTATAATGGCAAAACTGAGCAACTTTTAAAGTACTGAGTATTCTCTTTCCCAGGGCATTGTAACTGGTTATTTTTTGAAGAGGGTTGTATGAGGAACAACTCTTTCTGCACGTATAGTTTCACCTCCTAGGTCTCTGCTAAATCACACTTTTCTTAATTAATTATTGAGTCCACAAGGCAAGTCCAAGACCAGATAATTTCCACCACAGTTATATACATATATAATACTCTTCAGCTCTACAGATGCAGAAAATGTAACATGACCAACTAAAATTCAGTTCTGAGTTCTGCAGCAGAAACACATACAATTTCAAAACTTTCCAGATTATACAGTGACTTTCAAGGCATCATACACTTGAAACAAATAGTTTTGTTTTTGTTTTTGTTTTTGTTTTTGTTTTTGTTTTTGTTTTTAAAAAAAAAACTTTCACTAGATATCACGAGGCTCACAGTAAGCCATTTTAAATAAACTAGCAGAGAAGCATATTAAATTTTGCTGCCTACTTTTCCTCTGGTATTTTATATTAATTTACTCTAGGGGCTTGTATGCTTACACTAAGTATGACAGAGATAAATAAAATACAAATGAGGTTTCGCTATAGATACAAGAGCCTCACATTGAAGACAGCTTAATAAGAACACCAAGAGGTGTGACAGAACACATTCTATAACTAATGTCATTTCATTTAGTTTGAACTGGAACAATATTTCCTGGTCCTTCCAAGTTTGAAATGAGATGATATTCCTGTTACAGCATAGTATAACACAGGATGATTTGTGCCATTGCTAGTAAAAACTGAGTGTAACAATGAAACAGCTGTAACAGCAATCCTGGTGTAGACCAACAATTTTTCACTGTGAGTGAAATGCTAATCAAATTTCTTCTATGTAATCAGTATGGTTGATAATGGCTTACTGTGATTCAAATAATCATTGTGTAGGAGTAAGAACTCCATCTTTTGGAATAAAATATTAACAAATTAACACTGATCCTTCCAGTGCCACATGGATGTACAAAAATCCCCCTAGCAGCCCTTAGCATCTAATCAATCTATAGAAGAATAAGCTGTTTTACACGTAACATCTGTAGCATAGAGATTCAATAAATAAATTAATCTGCTACCATGCACAGAACTTTGGAAAGTTCTTGAGGACTTTTGCAAATCTTTGTACTTTCTGATATTTGTATTGTTATGTTTTTGTTTTTGTTTTTTTGTTTGTTTGTTTGTTTTTTAATAAATGCTGAGTCAGTAAACCCAGACTCTTCAAATATCTAATGGTACCCATCTTTAATGACAATTATTTTTGAAACATGGCAAGAAATAAATAACTGAATGAAGACTGTTTCACTTTAGGTTTTAAGATATGACAGCAAGTTCAAAATCCACTGGAAGAATCATCAAGCCTGCTTTCTACCTTTGTATATATAAAAATAAAGCAGAAGTAATCCATGGAATCAGAACTGTTAAACCATTCTTCTTGTGACAAAATTTCAAGAAAACAATGTACTTTTCCATCATCCACAGTGGAAAATATAAACCCGTAGACTCTGTTGCAGTACTCAGTGAGAAATCAGAAATGGCCATGTTTTGGTTCAAAAATGCAGCTGCAGTGCTTACTGGGAGCAAAGCTTCAAGTGACACCATTCCCCATTCACATACCAGACACCTCCTCAGTGACAGGAAGCAGAAGAGAACAGAAGGAAGATGTTGCTACCCAGAGAGCTTAGATGGGAGGAGAACAGAAGTGTCCACAAAATAATTCTGCAGTTTTTCTTAATGTCTTGTGTCAACTGAACTTCCTGGGCTTTAAATTTTTCAGAGCAGAGTAAGGAAATAAAAGATAAATTATTAGCTGTTCTATAGGATATTCAGCCTCAGGATCTCCCACTGTTTTTCAAACCTTAATTCTTGCATTACTTTTGCAGGATAGAAAATAAAATATTATCTTAAAATATTATCTCCAGATTGCCTCTTCCCCTGAAATTATAATAAGTCCTTCAAGGCTGCATCCCAAAACTGTTTCAGATCCAGGAGCTGAATCTGGACTTTCTGCCTGACAGTTCCTGCTCTAACAGCTAGGTGTACTCTCACAGTAGCAGATAAATTAAGCTAAAAGTCCTGCAAGTGTCTACTTGCATTTTACTGAAAAAGAGCACAGAACTGACTCATGTGGGACATGAATAAACTGCTGTCAACACCACTCACTTCTGTATTTGTAAATTCTGTCCCTGATTCCCTTTATCTAACACTTTAAAGTGAAATAAAACCATGAACATCAGTTTTGAATTCCTCTGTATAATACATAAATATATCTATTTTCTGAGATGGTGGTTAAGAAGATTGCATTGTTGCTACTGTCAGTTACTAAGAACTTCCTGAACTGCAAGATTAAGCTATAATGCTGTAGCTGCTATTTTTCTAAAGGCTTTTAGAGAAAACGAGGGGAAAAAAAAAAAAAAAAAAAAGGAAAACTTCATTAATGCAACATTTCTTCACCTATTACTCCCATTCTAATAATCATAGACTCAGATCTGAGATGTAAACGCATTTTAAATGTATCGTGTTTGTTAGAATTTGAATATGATGCTCATTATATTTTGATGCTTCATTCTGACAGTAGACATACGTGCTAAAATTATGATCTTTCTCCTAATGAAGAATTTATTCCAGCTGTGATGTATACAAAATTCTCTCAGTTCCTTACCCAACTAATCATAAGATGTTTTGACAGAGAGGTGTTTCACGAGACTGAGATTTCACAAGCCTTAGTACACCAGAACCTATAAAGCAGTCTCACTCAGGACATATATATATCAGATAAAGGTAGCAAAATTCCTTCCTTTTCATTCTTCATAGATATTCCTGTACTAATGTCAACTAACATATGAAAAAAAATGAATCTGGAAACTTGACATTTTTAGTGAGTTATATGTTCTCAGAACATTTTTCTTGCCATTATTTCCACTATTTAAAAAAAACAATAATCTCATTTTACACACCTGATTTCTCTTAACTGCTTACCGACACAGCATTTGTGGCTGATAAAATCCACTATAAATACTTCTGAACTAGATCTAAATCTGATGTCACGTGGCAAACAGCCTCAGAGAGCAGTCATTTTCTGGTTAAGAACTAATAAAATTTTCTCACATAAATCTCACTTAAATTCTGGCCCGTGGCATAACAGAAGCCTGCATCATTTCTTATGATCTCATTCTGTAAATGTCTGTGTGGACTACAGATGGAAATAAAGTCTCAATATGAATGCATATTGGATCATGATGTACTAATGTTTTCACCAGAAATTATGAGGTTTTACTATTTTGTGGGATAGTCACTCTCCTCCTTTGCACTTTCAACTGAATCAACTGCCAAGGTCTTTTTCATGACTCAGTATTCATGTTGATGCTGACCAACATTATTAACATTCCAAAATGAATACTTCAACATGCTATATTCACTGCTGTGTACAGAAGGCATACACTTGTATGGAACCATATTGTCCCTCCCCATTCCATTCCCTGGAAGTTCCTTTCTTAGAAGAACACCTATAGAACATAAGCAATTAATAATAATCAATATTCAGTTTCTTAGCTCTTGCTTCTCTTTCATTTAACAGATGACACCAGAAAGAAGAGGAGTATGCATCTAGTAGAGTAGGAAAAGGCTACACAGCCAACCTGTAAATAGACTACAAATGTCTTCCTTATGAGTTTGAATCTTCTGTATGACCTAAAAAAGTGTGGAAAAGTGTTTAGCTTTCATCTCTATCATTCTCTGCTTCTGTACCATAGAGAAGTTTTACATCTTTTCACAGAACATAGCCTTCATCAAGAATATCACTTTGTAATTTGATAAAATATATACAGTTACTCCTCTGTCACCTGTTTAAAAGAAAACTGTTTTTAAGAGAAGCCACCACAGCTTAGGTGCAAAAAATTTAATTTCTCTACTTTTTCTGAGGAAATGAGGATATTCAGTACCTGTAGTCTTTCATCCCAATAGCTGCTCCTGCTCTGCAGTTACAGTAGCTGGTGGGAGCCAAACTAGTGACGAAGCAGGGCCCTTTCCTAAGAAGGAGTAATGTTGTTAGCCTTCAGTTAAAATCACATGATTCAACAAAAGTAAGTTTTTAAACCTAAAAGTCACTAGAATTCAGATCTCTGTAAATGCCCATGTAAGAGGATCTAATCTTTGTATGCTTCACAGCTATTTTCTCTTCAGGGTGACACTGTTGGCAGAGGTTTTGGGAAGTGGAACATCACTACCATGTGCAGGCAATTGATATTTATAACTTATACAAAATACATTTAGCAGAGTTGTTCGGTTTTAAATATGTTGCATGATTATTGCTTAATCCTCTACCTTAAAGTAGAATTCAAACAAGAAAGCTATTGTATTTTCCTGATCTAGCAGATATTATGATGGACTTCAGACACTGCCTCCCTTCTGAGAGAGCAACTCCAACAGCACTTTATCATTTTTTGGTTATAAATTTTTAAATAACATTTTTTGTGGCAGGTTCCCTGCAGTGTCAGAGAGACTTCCCCATCTTAGCAACATCTGCTGTTTCTACTACTTGTATAATCTATACTGTATTTTCACTGGTTTCCTCCCATTAATGTTGTCTTTCATTACACTACCTGAGGCAGAAAACATGAATGTGAAAGATACACCAGTGGGCTGGCAGAATCAGATTTTTAGACTTTTTCATGATAATCTGAAATTTGACAAACATTCTGTATCTCTTTTATGTAATAAAATGTGTTTATACAACTGTGCAAATTTTTAGCTAAATTAACAAAATGAAGGAATAATTTCTAAATGGTACAGATTTTTGTAATTTAATCTGCAATATTCCATAGCTAATAAACATAAACAGTTCAATTGTAATGCATTAACCATTGAATAATCCAACAGGGATGTGAGTTGGGTATCGGTGGATGAGTGTAATATATGTATTACATGACATGTAAGTCCCCTAGTCTCTTCTATTTCAAACTTAAAGTAAAAATCAATCCCCAAATTGCCAACTAGCACGCACATAGCAATTGCTGTACCAAGTCACAGCAATCAAATGACATATTCAGTGTTACAGGTTCAGATCCTGGAAAGGCAGGTATTAATTTTTCATAAAGGACAAACTGCCCACTGGCATAACCTTGAGGACTGGGGAAGAGAAGACTCTAATTATTTTACAGTCTGAAATAAATTGCCTGCAAACTAAGTGGCCAAAGCCCATCTATACCTGAGATAACTTTCATTGTTCATCCTACTGCATTTTCTCCTCAGCTGTTATCAGATAAAAATAACTGAAGATGTTTTTTTCAAATAGTTCCTTTTAGAGTGCATTAACTGTGCCTGATGTTTAATAATCTACTACTACAATCTGTTTTCTTGACAAGCCTGTAAAATTCTCCATCTTTTCTTTATTCCTGTTCTCTTTGCTATTTTGTATCATTGAACTTCTCTGTAATGTTGGAACTTTCCATTGATTCATGCTGCAAGTTGGACCCCAGCAAAAATCCAGTTGTCAAAGAAAAAATTTAAAATGTTGCTCATCTTCTTTTTGCTCATCTTCAATGACAGTCATTTATGCAGTCTAGCTCAGCTTGCAGTCCTACAGACTCTAGGAGGATAAACATGAATGACTGTCTGGAAGCTGAAGGAGGGGAAAAAGTACGTGGAAGGAATGCATAGGGAATCTAATTCTTAAGCTGAAGAAAAGGTATATCATGGCAATAGGCACTAAAATATCCTGCAAACAAGCTTTATTTCTGATTAATGTTTTAATAAAAGCAAATTATTCAGATGCATAATCATGCTGTTCTGATGATGTCAGAATATTTCCTGATTTTGTAATTAACATTCATTAGAGAAGGAGACACATGACTGTGGGTGAGGTGAACGAAAGAAAAGGGAAATATCCTGGAGGACACAGGTGTGCTCTGAATTTCTGCTCTGAGAATTCTCATTTTTCTAAGGCTCCTATGGACAAAGCAAGCAGCCTTAGGGAAACTATGCAGCCTGGTGCACTATTAATTATTTGGTTAATTCTGATTCTTATTCAGGGCAATATCGTTGTAATGACAATTGTTACTCAATGTTTTTTCCCCTTCATATTCATCATGAGTGTCAGGCAACACTCACCATTACTTATTACAAATTAATAAGTGCAATTAAATGTTTTACTACAAACGTTTGTGAATAATGGGCAAGAAGGAATAATGGTTTGAATGTCACTGGGCATCCATACCTAGGCCTTAACTCCGTTAGGTTAACATGACATCTTATTGCTGGGCATTCTGAGTAGTGAAAAGGAATGAGTTCAGTTTCAAGTGATTCCTACATAGAAAGTGTGAAAAAAATAAGTATTCCTGACTGAAGCACCTAACAAGAAATCTGAAGAACTAAATTACACTACGAAGTGTTCAGTGAATAATACTTCCCTACTCATTGGCAGTGATTTTAAACAAATAGAAATCTGCAGGACAAGAAATTGGAAAAGCAGTGGAGAAGATAGGAAAAAAAGGAGTAAAATAATGATTTGTAAAATCTAGGTAGTTAGACTGTGGGGACTAATTTTCCCTGGGCTTCATTACATTGACTATAATTCCAAATCAGTCTTCCCCCACTTGAGAGAAGCTCAAGAGTCACTTAGCTGTCACCTGCTCCCAGCAGCTGCCATCTAATCACAATATGCAGTCCATATCCAGGAACCCCAGATTTTAAGCTTACCAATGGAGTTTATTCCTCTTGCTGTACCTGGACCACAGTTCAAATTCTTCCTCAAGTTTCATGCATCTAGTGTCCTTAGTCTGAAGATCTTTACCTGACTGATTTGTCAAATGCTGTCAGTATTACCATTTTTCATTGGACTTTCAACTACTCCAGCAGAATTTTGGATCTGTTGAACAAAGTCAATGCATTACAGATTTTCTTCACTGAGAATTTTCACTTTACCCACAGAATACAGGATTTTTTCCTCTCCCTGTTCTCATGAAACTCTCTCACAGGCCTTTAAAAATGTAATTTTTTTCAGCGATTTTTTTTAGGTTCCTTTAAACAGAACTCCTCAATTTTTGCATAACATATAGGCAGAGGAGTCCAGACCTTTCTGATCATATCCTATAGATATTAAAACAGATAATTAGGAAAGGAAGAAAAGATAAAAAGAGGAATGAGTGTGCAATGAGAAGGAAGTTTAGTAACTAAAATACAGTTATGAGGAGGGTTGTAGCAAACAGACAGGGGAGAGAAGTACTAGTCTAAAAAGCCCAAAGCTCCTCTCTGGAGGAGGGGAGTCTTTAAAAAGAAATGATGCTGTCCAGCTTCAGTTCCCATCTGATTATTTTCTACGCTCTTTGGAGAAGAGTAGCACTTTGCTCACAGTATCCCAAACCAGAATCTTGGTTCTGTACAGATCTGCCCCTGATCCTGGTAATGCTCTTGTACTCATAAATTGGCAGTCAGGTATTCGGTTCCTTCCAGTTCTGATCCAGAGACAGTAAACTCCTTAAATTAGGCTTTCATTTATCTTAGTTATCTTGATTTATGCAGCATTCTCTGGAACATTCATCATACAGCTAATCTTGACTAACCTTGAGTAATATTTGAATCTTGCTGCCCCTAATTTTACTCTCTTTTTGCAGCCTGAGTTTTAAAGTATTCTTCTGCCCTTGAAAATACTCATAAAAACTTAAGACACATCTTGCTTTCTTCAAAAACTTTTCCTGCAGATTCCATCTCCTCAGCAGGTCTATTTTCCCACCACATTTAAAACTGATGGAAGGATTGAAGTATCTAAAGCAGCAGCTTGCTGGTGTAATATTAGCTGTCTACAAATTCTATTTGTTAATCTCACAGTACAAAGCAATAAGTTATTGCCAGTTTTCAATATACACTTTATTGAATTTGAAATTACAGTTATTTTTATTATACCTTTTATTTCGCTTTTCTAGAAACTTCAAAATATTTTAAACTTTGTTAAACTCTTTGAACAATTCTCCCATACCTCCCACCCATTCTACTTCGGATTCTTTTTTTCAGGAAAGAAGGTGGTCTAGGCCTCATTTATTTAAAATGTTTAACACATTACATAGTCATGTTCACTCTTATCATTCTCCCACACTCCCATGATCTGTGAGTTTCTGGAGGGCACATCTTCAGGCAGCCATCTTCGTAGCCAATTTCTAGGCTATGTTCTACAGACTCTTTCCTTTCAGAGCCAAATGTGATACATTTGGACTTATCTAGGCTTTCTGGCTATGGCTCTGCAATAATCCTTGGCCGCAAAACTTCTAGCTATTTATCATGGTCATAATCTCAAAGTTTTCTGCTGATCTGGGAACAAATAAGCCTGAAATCAAGACTGCCTCCCTCAGAAATGGGCCACTCCACTCAACCACACCAATTTACAGCAATTGACTAGAAGGGCACTCTAAAATCTATCAATAATTTTGCACGTCTTCCCATTTTTGCTTTCTCCTCTCTGTGCACATATATTTTTATTTAGAAAAACTCGAACAATAAAAGTAATCACTCTGCATTTTCTTTATACAAACTTTACACAAACTAAGGCTTGAAAAATTCAGAGGTCGTGTTAAAAATTTATTTTGTAGCTTAACATAACAAGGATCCAGAAATCTCCAAACAGCAAGTGATTTCGCATACCATACTCTGCACAAAAGACAAAAGTGGACAAAAGACATAATTACAGCCTTATCTCTGAGTTTTGTGTCTTGATTTCTGCATAGTTTAGTATGTTAAACTGGCAATAGATAAAAAAATTCTTCTCTTACCATCACTGTGAAGCCATTTGAAAAAGTTTAGAAAGGGATACATTCCCTTTGGTTTCTTTCTATCTCACTTCTTAAGCATGCTTAAGGATGCAAGCAAAATGAACACTCTTGTTCCAGTCATCCAGGATCTTTATAAATATATATATATATTTGGGTGTCTTCCCAAGTCATTATGACTGTGGCTGGTACATTCATAGGTGACTTCAGCAAATAATAAATATTTCAGTGATGACCTGACTTGCTACCAAGGCACATGTCTTCCTGATCATGAATAAACTACGTTAGTGGAGTTGAACAGAGAAAATTTTCTGGGCAGTACTCTTCTAGACTACGATCTGCAGAGCTCAAAATCTAATAGGAACTGAATTCACACAAATGTCTATGCAATATTTCTAAATGTTACAGCAGGTATCCTAATGGGAAACAGGAAGCAAAGTTCCTGGAAGTATTCTGGTAATCACAGAAACATCAGTCCCACAAAGTCTTGTTCTATTGCTAAGCAACTGCACTAGCTTGCCTTCCACCTAACAGCTTGGTAATGCAACTGCCCCTGGCCCTGAAATATATTAGGCAAGCCCAGGTGTCCATTTTAACTGTTAAATGTAAGGAAAATGCAAACAAACGAACAAAATCATGGAAAACAGAAGTTGTAAGAATTTCTAAGGGCTTGATACAGAACATTTCTGTTTGTTCATTGTAAAAAAGATTTTTTTTAATATATAAATATATATATATAATTTGTATATATCTATCTATATGTGTATATATATATATATATATATAAGGAAAAAAGCAGTAGAGATCCCTGATTTCTGGATTTTGTTGTTGTCTAAGAAAAATTCTGTTTGGGAAAAGCTATTTTGTAACATATAAGAATGCTAACACAGTACTTTGACAAACACTGTTGTACCATCTTTTTGTAAAACTTTCTTTTTGTATTCTGGGTAGCTCAGAAAGATAATTGAACAAATCTACCCTTACTTTCATTGTCTTTTTCTCCATCAAGGGTTCTACTCCTTGTGTCCAATAATCAACAGACTGACTAGAAGGCAAAACTACACTGAAGTCACACACCTATAATGAATAGTTTTATAACTTTCTGATCTCCTAGATGTACCAAAGGGTTCTTGCTTTTCTTACCAATTGGAGTAGCAGCTACATGAAATCTAATAAAGTAGCCAAAATAAAAATCTGCTATACAGCTAAGCAAAGAAATTTTGCCACTTTCAACGATTTATGAATTCTGGGTGAATTATTCAGTTCATTTCACAACAGCTATAGAGTAGTGTATCGTTAAAAGAAATTGAAGCCAAAGTAATATATCTGCTTATGTACAGCCTAAATAACTTTATAGTAAAAGTGAAATCACATGAGTAAAAATACTACAGTATAATATGAAAAAAAAAAAAAAAAAAGCCGTAACTTCTATAGTGTGATGTGAGACTTTTTATAGAGATACTGAGTGCTCATATACAAAGACTGGGGGAAATTGAGATTCTCTAACTGTTTGTGTCAGCTGTTGACAGAGTGATGAAAAGATGTGTTGTATGGGTGTCATGCTGGAAACTGCAGAGCTGAAAATTCTGCTAAGTCAACTCCATTGACTTTGGCAGGAATTGTCCTGACATAGAGCTTGATCATGAAGGATGCTGAACAACTGTCTTCTTAGTCCAAGGAATGAAGCCTCAAGAGCTCCATGGGAGAATTTCTTATTGATTTTAAATCTACTTGTTATAACACTCATCACAGTAATCTAGTGGAATAAAGCCAGAAGAGCATCACTGTGGCAGATGGTCACACAAACATTTGAGGTTGGCTGCATTTGCAGCATAATCCAGTTGCAGCGGTTGTATGCAATCTGGTCACCCATGTTCATGGTTTGACTGAACACAAGAATGGTGTCAGAGTCCATGTCTCTTCCAAAGGTCCCTTTGCACAAGGACCAGAGAATGAGAGAAGCCAGGCACATAGCACACACAGCCATGTGCCGAACACTGAATAGTCCAGAAAGTAATTGGGCGTGAAAAGGAGTGAAAATTTCTAACTCCATTTAAACAGACTACTGCTCTTCTGTGAAGAAACTGAAAGTGTCCATACAATTCCACTGTGTTTCTGTGGGAGATAACGTTTTGTATCTTTATATCACATTTTATATCTTATAGTAACATTTTTAAGGTATTAAAAGCCAAAAATTTACCATTAATTATTAAAATTAAAATAACAACTAGGAAGTGTTTATGGTTTGGAAAAAAAACATAAAAACATGAATAGACAATACTATATGTATGTATACATATCTATACATACATCATATCCATCACATTCATTCAATTTATTTAGCACATGCATGTATGTTTATTTGTGGATAATTCAAATAGAAAACAAGTATTTTCTAAATAGTCTTACTCTATGCAGCTAAACTTTAGTTTCTCTCATTTTTAGCCTGTCCTTATTTAACTATCTAGAGATTTCATTTTAAAATCAGAGTTCTAAGTTCCTGAGCACTACTTCAAGTAAGCTGCCACACTTACAGTGGGTCATATCTGTCTTTGTGGTCATGTATCAATGCTACCTTAACTATTTATTAAAATTGCTTTAGATCTCCAGATGGTTTTTTAATGTTCCATCACTTTGGGATTCTAATGTACTTTCCTGTAAGGGAAAAAGGAACAGGGAAAATAAGCTAGCTGAAAAAATTAGTACCCTTTCAGGTTCCTTTGTTACTCTAAATTTTGCATGCAGTAAAAAATTTGGAAAGCAACCCAGCAAGATAGTGGCATTCTGGCACTGCCCAAGGAGGGGAGAGGTTTGGGTTGAGGGGATGCCACGAGGCTTGGTGTTCCAGAGAAACCACATTGACCCAGTGTGTGTGACCCAAGCAAGACGGCAGCATCTTGCTTACCTTCACCTTGTCAGATGCCCTCAAATAAAGTACAGAATGCAATCTCATCTGCATCAGCTACATACTGTGGACACAGTTGGGTTAACTGTCATCACAAAAAGGAAAAAATACAGGTAATAAAAATAAAATAAAATAATAAAAAAACTTCCTAAACTTATAAAATAATAACCTCAACAACCTGGGACCTGAGAGATCCTTCTCAGAATAATCTCTTTCTGGAAGCATTTTATAGGATGGAGGAGATACAGATCTGAAGACCCTCAGAGGCTGAAGAGAGGAAAGTGAGGATATTCTGCACCATAGGAAATGTCTCAATTCCTTCACTACTGAACAAAAACTGAGATAAATGATACAGTCATCTTACTTTTGTGCTTACTCAATTGTGCCATCCCAAATACTGGCTAAATCTGAAGTATATTTCCAATATACTTAGGGACAACTCAACACACTTAGATAGGCTACATATCATAGGCCAAAACAAAATTTCACAGATCTAATTGACAGAAATTATGTTTACTAGGTGTGAATTTGGAAGTGTGTCGAATTCATTTTTATGGTTGTTTTCTGATTTGATATGTTTCAACCTTTTATAAAATCAATTACTTATGCCATCAGCTGGAGTAAGAAAAATAATTGTAAGTAAATGCTTATCAACAATTGAGACAGTTAAAAAAAATCAATAAACAAAACCAGTTTGTTTTTTCACATTCATCTACAGGCCTGTTAATAAGATGGTTTTGTACAAACTGCTGCTGCATCTCTTTAACTTGATAAAAATGAATTCACTATGAACTTGCATGCTCCCAAATCCTTAATTCCTTTAATAAGAAATGAAAGCAACAACAAACCTATCTGCAGACTTTTCTCATCACTAACAATAAAGGTGAAGTTTGTTAGGTAGCCAAAATGAGGATGTAAAAGGCAGACCTTTCGTATAAACATAGGCAGTGTATGTTTCTGCCTGTAGGCAGTAAACCCATGAGAATGTACACAGACAAAAAGAAAACAAATGCCTGTGCTATGCTATTTAGTTGCTGATAAATGAAAAGTAAAGGAAATGTATTAAATAAAAGTAAAAAAAAATAAAAATCATAATAACTGTTAAATAAATCATATTGTAATGGTCTTCTATGGTTTAAGTTATTGACCAAGAACAAACTTGTTGATTAATTTTGAGGAGTTACTGCAAGTTTCTCATTCCCATCCAATTATTCTTGTGGCTTTCCTCATTTCTGAAAAGAAAGATGCATTTGTCTGGGATGCCTAAATTCAAACTTAAAAACTTAGATTTAAAAATGTACTTCAAAAGAGCACATTTCTTCTGTATTCTGACATACAGAGTATACTGTTTAAAACAAAAAATAACTAAATAATAGAAGCAACTCTTTGGTAAAACATCGGGAAAGTGAGGAGAAAACTTATTTCCAATTAAAGGTAATAAAATGCATCACACAAAGAAATATACAATTGCAAATACAGATAGTGTGCATCACTGCACATAAGGCAAACTTGAATATGAACTGTCAAAACAAACCCAGTACTCAATTCTATCTTCTTCCCTACTACGGGAATTTTGCTAAAATATTCACGTCACAATTTATTAGATTTTTTCAACATATAAATCAGATTTGAGAGAACATGTCATATTATGTATCCTGGTCATTCCTCTAGTGACAAACATGTCTAGTTGTTTAAAGGTATACTGATAAAAATGAAACTTGTACACAGACTAGACTATTTTTTAAATTCCTATGCCCAAAACTTGTTGAAAAAAAATGAGTAACTTTCTGGACTATAGATTTTAACTTCAAACATATAAACACTTCTAGTCCCATGCAATTCCACTCACTATTTAATCCCTTTTATTTTGATATGGGCCACAGAATAATCTACACCGTAAATGAAGTGATAGAAGAAATCTTCTCTATTTTATCATTTAGGATTGAGGTACACCTTCCATCAGATTTTTATTCAGCTTTGGGAAAGTGATCATAATATAAGTTATCTTAATTTTTCAGAACAGTATTTGGAACTATTTTTTTTTTTTCAATCGGATTTCTAATACAGCCTCACCACTCCCAGAGTAAATGGGAATTTCTTGGAAATGCTACAGAAATCCACAAAAAAACGGGCCCTGAAAAAAAAAAGAAATAGCAATGAAAAACAAAGTAAAAATACAAAAATTTCCAAGTCAGATGCCAAGGAGCTATGAGCATGAGCATGCAGTAAAACCGCACAGGAGAATGGTTAATCTGAAGTTTCTTCATATGACAGGCAAAAAAGTTTATTTTCCTTACAGGGCACATGGAAACAAATTTCAGTTTGGCACAGCAGATGAGAATAATGTATAAGAGAGGTGTAGTGATATTAATCTTCCAGCTGAGAGGAATGTTACTGCATGTCCAACTGTGACAGTTTCTTTTGCAAGAACAGCAAAAATCTTCTGCCTAAAGCACATCAGCTATTTTTTCCCCCTTTGTCTGAGAGCGCTTTAGATGATGAGACAACTCAATTTGTTTCTTCAGCTAGTTTTCTGACCTCATATGATCTAAGCAGCAATTCTAATTCAGATCATTTCATATGTATGAACACACCTAAATTATTAGCAATTAAGAATCTTGCAAAAATGGAGCTAACCAAGTCAAAACCAGACTCTCAGCTGTACATAACAAAAAGTGATGTGGAAAAGAGAATAAGACAGTAGATGGCAAACCGCAGTCAGAAGAAAAAAACAATCAAACATTTGGAATTAGTTTGCATGGGCATGCAGCTACACAAGAAACACCATGCGCTGCATTAATATCTGGTACAAAATGTTCACAAGGACCCAAGGAAGCCATGCTGGGCAGGAGCCCCCTAAACCATGGCCTTGTGGCTGCTACAGGAGCAGCAATGTGGAGAGAAGGAACTGGACTTTGCAGCCAGTCTTCAGAATTAGCAAGCAGCAGAATTGTCAGCTAACAGGGAAAAAAGGTGTGGACTACAGATTGAAAAAGAAGGTTTCACGGATATTAAAAGGTGTCATCTCAACCTGTAGCTTAATACAGCAGTCATTTTGTGAGAAAAAAAATGACTTCTAAACTCACTATTTGTTTCTGTTTTTTGTTTGTTTTTAGTATGCATTAGTAAGTCTGAAAAATCTATTTCTAGTGGATCCATATACTTTCTTCTCTGAGTCTAGTTAAGTACATCTCTGTACTGACACCAATTAGTTATGCTATTATTATATATTAGTATGCTATTTGCACATTAATGCTGTAGAGAAATGAAGCTGTTAGCAATCAAAAGCAAAACTTTTAAAATTTTAAAAAATTTTTAAAAATCCTGTATTTATTTCAAATTAATTGATAACAAGCTCTGTTTGCCAATGGAAACTCTGGATTTATAAAGAAAATACAGTGACCTTGAGGTTTTTGTTTGTTTTCTGTCATTTATCCCATTAAGACAGATTCTATATAAAAATAAAAATATATATTCTATTAAAAAAAAACTGAAGAAATATTTGGGCGAAAAAAACATCCTTGGCTCTAGAGTAAAAAAGTTCATAAATAAAGTAACTTAAAAGGACCTAAATTGTGGGTATATTGTGGGTAAATCCTCTATTTCTATTTGCTTTTGCAGTTTTCTATGATCTTTGAGGTAGGTTTAAACTTCAGAGGACAGAAAGATACTGAAAAATAATTGAAATTCTAATACTGCTAAGTTAGCCTGTGGAGTGGTGCTAAATGCATTGTCCTATCTCTTTTAAAATCATTGCTTTCAAGAAATATATCATCTTGGTTCACCAGATTTCATTAATTTTCATATTGGTGTTTTCTGCAAAAACATTATTGGCAGTTTTTTTCCCTTAATAAATGCTCAGGATGAATTCTCGAGGAAAGATCACTGCGTATAATCTCATTCAGGTTCTCTGGTTTCCTTTTCTGTTAGTGGGAAAAGCCTTGTTTCATAAGAGCACTAGATGATTTGATCTCTTCTGCAGTCTTGCGATCAGATTACTATCTTGGGTTTTCTTCTAAATTATCCAGTAACAGAATGGGGAGTTACATACCAGGCTGTGCTAGCTGGGTTATTTAGGGTTCTTCATGGCTTTTTTTTCTGTTTACCTGGCATCACTGCTAGGCTGACAGGCTTTCTGTAGGGACCTTTTCTATCTGGGATATTTCCAATGGGCTTTGAAAGATTTGGAATCTCCTGTTAGTCACTGCTGTGGTGCTTATTGAGGCAGGCTGGAGCTGCTCCGCTGGCCCTTAAGATGCAGTCTGTTCCCATCACATATTTTCACCTTGCTGTTTCAGTGCCTGACCCCTAGCCAAGGTGAGGATCACTTTAAGCAACTTCTTCCCTTAGCCAAAGTATTATAGCTTCAAGAAGCACTTGGTACTGGAGATGCTGATCCCCAGGGACACATCAAACAAAACATTAAAAATTGATGAGGAAAACAAACAAACAAACAAAAAAGAAAATTCCATCATTCTCAGACTCTCACAACTTAGAGCACCTGTTGCTCTGGATTTCGTCGAGAGATTTTATTCAATACAATCCTACGCTGCATTTTCCTTGACTAACATCTGTTGGGAAGAGCTATTAGAAAGAGCTAGTTTTCCTGCAACACAGAAATTCTGTCAAAGCATTCCAGCATCCCTTGGGTGTTTGATTCACACACAAGCATGCTGAGGAAGATTCCTTCTCTCTGCAGATCCACAGCTGAATACCATGAAAAAGGTGCAGGCTGGATGCCAAGGTGATCAACCCACCTGCCAGAGAACAAAACCAGAAAAGTGCTTCTCCAGATCTGTAGAGATTTCTACAACTTTCTGATTTCTGTGTATTTTCTAACACCTTCTCACATATCAATATTTCATGTATTGGGGTTCACTGGTATTTTGTCAGTGTTCATCTGAAAACTGCTCCCAGCTCCTATTTGAAAGTTCTATGTATTTTAGGAACTCTGCCGCTGATCCTGATCTAAGCCTGATTCTTTATTCCATGTAATCAGACAGCTATAATTATTGCTTCAAAGGCTTGATACATTTCATCTGAGATAAACATGTATTTCAGATTGAGGTTGATTTGACAATGGGAACCCTGAAAAACAGATTTGTTTACACTGTTGGGCTGGCAGACTGTGGACTACTTGGCTTCTGGTAAAAAAATAAAAATTAAAAAATTAAAAAAAAAATAAAAACCTAAATAAAAGAAATTGGCCTGTGAAGCAGTTTGCAAAGCTACTGATATCCAGATTCATAGACTCATTCCTTTTTACTATTACAAATTCTGGCATTTGTAGCTTGCTTGCAAAAAAATAATTTCTTTTACTACTGTAAGAGTAGCTTTCAGCACATTTATAAAAGGAGAACTTCAAACATCCATTAAAAATAATTGAAGCTAGAAAAATATCTGAACAGATAAAATGACTAGCTTCTCACTTCCAAAGAAAAAGACCAAGAAGGACACAGAAGGACAACAGCCAAAGGAGGGTTTAAGCAAAAAAACTTTTGCAGTTTTTCAGAGTTCAGCTAGATAACCAGATTATGTTCTTAACACTTTTACTTCAGAGCAGTGATGGCTAGGTTTTGGACACCAAGTCACTATTCTATTCTCTTTGGGATTTGTAATACTAATGGAGGTAGTTAACTGATGTATCAAAATAATTAAAAATTATTTTGACATCAAGGCCTTGACCTCAAAGTATCTTACCTGTTATGCCTGTAAATCCAATTATCATAAATATTTATTTGTAAATAAATTCTTCTCAAACACTTTTTTGTTCTGTGCATACAGCACCACAGTTCAGTGTGCCATACACAATATTTCTTATTTCAAACATACAATCTCACTTGTAATGGCCAGTGTTTCATTCCTGGCAATTTATTCTCTAGGAGCTTTGCTTCAACCTGTCCATGAGGGACAAGTAGTAAGTTTAAACTGCAGCAGGCTTATATTTGGAAAAAAGGTGAGGACCACAAAG
This sequence comes from Perdix hodgsoniae, assembly GCA_035772895.1. Lineage (NCBI taxonomy): Eukaryota > Metazoa > Chordata > Aves > Galliformes > Phasianidae > Perdix > Perdix hodgsoniae. The sequence continues at coordinate 11,860,117 of JAPSGF010000016.1, forward strand.
CACTCTCCAAGAAGGCTGTGGAGAGTCAGTTGCCAGAGATTTTCAGGGGGAGACCAGCAAGGATAACGAATTGTCTCAAAGGAGGTTTTGGAGCATCTTCTACTCTTCTTGTTCAGCACTTTCCTATGGAATATGTGTTTCAGACCTCTCTTCCTAAATACTTCTCAATGCCTCTCTGATGAGTATCAGCTCCGGTTTCAAGCTGCATCACACTCTATTGGAGAGATGAGTAACCAATGCTCATGGGGAGAGTCTGGCTCAGAGAAATAGGTGCCATTAGGCAGCTAGTGTAGAGGTATCCCTACACTGTTCTCTTTCCTTCTGCTTTGCATGTGAACTTTCAAGGAGGCTGCAGAGGAGTAATAGAAGAGAACAGGACACAGGAGAAAAAAGTATCCCCAGCTTGAAAGGAATTTTTTTTTTTTTTTCTTCTTCCTATAAATAGAGCATTCTTCCTGGAAGTTTGGGTTGCCTTTTTGTTTCCACTGGCCACTTCTCTGAAAACTCTGGTTTGGAGGAGATTAATTTTTAATTCTTCTTAGGATTTTGTTTCCTAATACTTTGCATTTTTATAGTCAGCTCAGTGGAAGGATCTTAAAACACTTTCCAAGTGATAAATCAAGGCTCTCCAAAACTGCATGAGGTGGAAAACAAAATAATTAGAAAAGAGAAACAAGTTCACTTACCTCTAGCCCACGATTGTCCTCAAAATGCCCGGAAGGAAGAACCCAGCATGTAGTGCTTACTCTTGTTTGAGTATCACTTGAAACACAGAAACACAGTGAGTATGGAATTGTAATAAAATATTCTTTTACAGTTAATTTTTTGAATTATGGGCTGGTACTCGTACTCATTGGGAGTTTTGTGCATCTACTGGAGCAGGTCTACAGGCTGAATATCCCTTTCCAGACCAACATAATTTGTTTCAAAACAACAAAAACTCACTTTCATGAAGCTATATGTACACACAAAATAAAAACTGATTTCTGCAAATTGAGTAAGAATACAATGTAAAAAGAAAACCTCTTTAAAAAGGTGTTCTGCTGGAAAAATTATTAGTCCTAAATGTTCCTTTACAGTAAAACTATGTTATGGAAGACCGGATTCAAACCTCAAATTTATGGCCATGGAACAGCTTTCTAATACAAAATAAAACTTTCTTGATCGTAAGTTCTGCTCTAATAGTAGATGCAGGGCATTTGCTGGTCTTGTCTCTCAGGAACATGAAACATCTCTTTTCCCCTTTCCCTGAAAAGCCCTAAACTTCCAAGGCAGAGTGAGCATGGCACACAAGCTAACTGCTGTCATAAAAATGACATTAGTAGCTAACTGTTAATTACAGCTGAGATAGAGAGCAATATGTATATATATTAAGTGGAAAAACTAATAATAATGAAGAAAATTTGGGTAGTGTTAATTGTTAGCAACATAAAACAGACAGCAGTCGACAGCAGATGAATTGCATGTTGTAGAAAAAGACAAATGCAAAGCATAACTTCAGTTGTTTAGTGGATGTTTTGATAGCAATTATAGCCGAGATTCAGGTATATTGGCAAGTATTATTTATCATCTTCTATTTGATTCATCAAGTTCACAAATGAAAAACATGGGAGTTTACAAAATCTTGGAAGGAGAAGTTATTCCAAGAAATTAATATAGCTTCATTTTTACTTTATTTGGTATTTAAGTTTAATATAAATACTTATAATATAATAAGCAAATAAAATAAAGAAGAAAAGCAAGACAGCCACAGTTTTATGTGGAAAGGAAGTAACAAATATTCCAGTGTTATTCCAGTGTGAGCCTTGCTAGCTGTGCCCTGATGCTCGCTCAAAGAATCCAAAAACCCTCTGAGCACAAAGGTAGTATAGAAGGAAGTTGACCAGAGAGAAGAAAATACCTTAGTTCTCACAGTCAGACCTGTCACTCCTTAGTGATAATCATCTCACAGGAAGACTCCAAGCAGCACCACAATCTCCCATCACTAGACTCACATCATCCAACCAGTTACTGCCCCATACCAGAACATACTGGTATTCTTAACCCTCTGTGAGATTTTGTCTCTTTCAGATTGCTGATCAATAAGATTTTGTGGCAGTCATATCACTGTGTCCAAGGTTTTTGGGTAACCACATGTCAAGGATGGAGAAAGCTACTTTGGAGGAAGTATGATGATCTTCTGATTTGTTTGCACTGAAAAACTTCTACATAAACACCATTTTAGAGTCTGGGTATATAACAAGAGCATTTCTAGTGAGAAGGTAATTAAAGTCTTCCTCACAAAGTTAGTGCTAATTCTTAAAATCTATCTTATGAATGCACACACAAAGCAGAAATGTATATTTGAGGAATCTATGCCATGCCACTGCTAATAAGCACATTTTCCCTGGGAGTGCTGTTCTTATAGAAGCTGCTGATCTACAAGCAGCAGCTTGTGCACAAATCACTGCAGCTGAAGCTTTAAGCACACTGCCGACACTGGCAGGACATGATGCAAGCTTAGAAGCACAAGCTAAAGCTGTCACATACTTGACCCCACTGCAAATCATTTTGCTTTTAACAAGGTTTATTCAACATCCTGAAAATTCAGTCCTTTGTGGTAATAAAATATACCGCTTCATTATCTCACATAAAACATATAATATATATACATACATATTTTAATCATGTTTATTGTTAGCACTGACTTACAATGGAAATTGGGTTTGACTGTGGAAGAGCTGTGTAAATAGAAGAAAAAGCTGCAGAAGATAAACAGATCTAATTGACAGAAATCTACCAGACTTGATCAATGACAGCACCTTCTGGAGAAAGAGCATGTGAGTGTTCACATCTGATCACAACAACCATGCATGCTAGGAGTACATTTTACTCTGTAAGTATTATAGGATTTTTGTTGTGCTGTAATTAAGTAAAGGTCTGCCTCTCACAGATAACCATTAACAATAAAGAAAAATAGATCCTCAGTTTGCATAAATTGCCACAGGTCACTAAAGAGGTTGTCTGTTTCATACCACTATGATTAGCACTTAGAATTACCCTGTTAAAAATTTCCTCCTACTCTGATTATGCAGTAGCCATTGCTAAAATATATGCCTGAATTACACTGTTTGCCTATAACAGTCTAGCTTCATTTCATTTTTTTCTAATAGAGTAGCTGTCTCGTGATTTTGTTGGGATTTTTTCTTTTTTCCCCAAAAAACAAGCAGGTGTTTTGGTTCACACATGAGTTTTGAATGGACTAACAGGAAAAATGCTTGCTAGTTACTAGAAATATAAGCAAAGTAATACGCAAAATCTTGTGTTCATCTGACCTACCAGCTGTGTTATATTCTATAAGAAATAGAAGCAGAAGCAACACAAGTAAAATCAAATTGAATGCAAGCAGCCAAGCAAAAAGGCAAATGATGCTTATGTTTCTACCTTTTAGAGTAACATACACAAGTGCCATAGATGCTCTGATTATATTATTTCTAGAGGCCAAAAAGAATCAGCATAAGAAATATTATATATACAATATAACCTAAAGTGAACAAATGTCTTCATATACTGAGAGCTCTGTTTTGAAATATTTTACTAGAACTAGTATTTTCTCTTCAAAAGAGCTGCCGACAAATTTGAGACTTCAGAAACAGTTTGAAGCACTCCCACACTGGACAAGGTGAACGAAACACCACTGCAGTGTAACATTGAGCCAGTCATTTCTCCTTGTCTGACCCCTTATTTTTCTGCAAGTGTTTACACTGGTAGTCCTTTGGGATAGGAATTGCCTTTTACTACATCATATAAAGATATAAAACTATCCCCTTCCCACCTTTTCCCCCTCCAGTAATCTCACCAGTCTTTAATGATTATGTACATCTGTATTTTTATGCTTATTTTTAGGGTTCTCTTCAGTTATTCCTGTGTCTCTTCCTTAGCTGTTCTGAACGGAATAGATGTTCTGATGTAAGCTACTGGAAAAAAAAATGCAGCCAGGAATGTCTTGTGGGTGTATACCAGCAGAAGGACGCATCTGGAAATGTAAGGTATCTGTGGGAATTTGATTCCTAGGATTAAAATTTGGAGGGGTTACAATAGCAGAGAGACTATCAGAAGAATCGTTCATCTGGCTAAGCGAAGGTGTACACACATAGATTTATTTATCTTTTTCTATACATTTACATTAACTTTTTTTTTTTTTTTTTTAAATCATGCTGGGAATCAATACCTGTCTCAGGTATCATGTGTCACATGGCTGCAATCACATTAAAGACAGGTATTTTTTCTAGCATCAGGAAACATGACATACAAGAAATACACTACTACAGCATCAGGAGTGATTTTCACAGAGTTACTCTGTAATTACCCCAGTTAAACTTGGAGCAGAAATGAAAGTAGAAGCTGATTTTCAACTGTCAGGGAAAATTCATGACAATGAATGACACATGCAGAAAATTACAGTAAAAGCATGAAGAGAAAATCCTGCTAATTTCTGCTGCATATAGAAGGGAAGGGTAAATACATCATGGCAGAGTGACAAAACTACTTTGATTAGCACAGGTCACTGCTTGCTTTTTCCAAATCATTTCATTGTTTCAGAACCCACTTTTGCCATGTCTAATGACATCTGGGGAACACAGACTGGTCCTACAACCCCGCAAGAAGTTACTTTCTCAACATTCCAGAAGTGTTTTCAAGTTTGTCAACATGTTAATATGAAAAGGATAAACGACAAAATAGTCTCTGACTACAGTGGCGTGTTTTCAGATTTTATGTGTGCAGACCATGAAGGAATGACCAATTATATTAGAGTGTAAGGAAAAGAGAGAATGCATTTGTCAGATTTGGGAAAATATTTAATTAATCAGGTCATTTTAAAAGCTGTTTGTCATCATTTTGAATGGTTTATCACACACATTGCAAAGAATATATGACACGGCCATGCCCTTCAGTGCCTGATGGAGTGTTGGCCATCTTACTATGTTACTCTACACTCTCTCAAAGTATTAGAGCTACAGTGACTTCTGCACAAGCACTTAGATGACTTAGAATGCAGAAAATAGGATGTAAATTAAGGCCTACTGCATATAACTCAGAATTTACTCACAGGTTAAAAGAGTTAAGTGAAACATCGTGGCCTTGGTGTTAGAGTCTAAGAAGTGTATTATTTTTTCTCCGTAATCTAGATATATTCATCTAATCCCTTATTCACTTTTGTCTGGTATTACTCATTATTGCAGTTTGAGTACACAAAGCATGAACATTTCACTACAGATTGATAAAATCTGAGAAAGATGTAATCATTGTCTTGAAAAAGGCAGTGATAAGAGCCTTCTTTTGACCCAGCAAGAGATGATTCCAGCTCACTCTTTCCTGAACAGAAGAAGTCTACTAAAATCTAAACAATCCTCTCTACAGTCCGCTGAAACCAGAGGAAAGAACTGCTGATTTCATCAGGTTGTGAGTCAGGATGTTTTCAGATGGGAAGAGAGGTAATCAGGCTGAAATCCCTACCCAAAGGACTGAACTTTGTTAGAACAACATCACTAAAAATAACCAAAAAAAGAATCAAAATACATGTTGCTGACTTCACTGAAGACCATAAGAATTACAGAAGTGTGGAAATGAAATAATGTTAAAAAAGTTGTAGACTACTTTTCCTGGGATTTCATTCATGATATCTTCATTTTTATTCATTATCTTCATGAATTTCTGCATAAAAATAAGAGTTATGCATTTATGCCTTTGGAAGTTATTTTTAGAGGAAGTCTTTTTTCTTTTCCCTCACCAATGCCTAATTATTAAACAAGTTGCCACATTTTTAATAAATGCTGAAGATTGAAAAAATACAATGAAATACTTAAAAAGCAAGAAAAAAAGACAACAAAACAAACAAAAAGATCCACAATAGACTGCATTGTCTAGCACTATCACTTGAAACACTACCCAGTTGGTTCTTTAACTTCAGGAGCTGGCTAGCTGTCCATGCAATTTTATTCTATTGGGTGACTTTACAGGTGATCTCTCTGAGCTCTACGATAGGGTGAAAGAGGTTATCTGAAAGAGAGTTCACAAATGCATATTTGTACCTAACTATAAATATGTTTGATATTTGCAATGGTCATTGGCTTCAAAGCAACGTTTCTCTATTAACATATGAAATTTAAAATAAGCATCCCTTTTGAGCTACAGTAAAGGGCATATTATCATTCCTTACAGAAATGCATACAGAGACTGATTATACAGTCATTTTCATTAACATAAGACCTTTAATAAATCTCTTAAAAACAAGAAAACATGCACAACATTCTTAATGATTTTTTTTTTTTTTAATCAATGTCTAACATACACATTTTACCCCCTTTCTTCTCTTGCTTTTTCCAGAAGTCTCAGTGGGACTGTAAGAAGAAAGGGTTATACCTGCTTGAGAACAACATTAAACTTGACTAGGAATAGTCAAGATTTCTAACTGCCTTAAGGCAAAACTTAGCATTGCTGTCTTCTTGAAATATGTGACAATTCTAGCTCAAGATTGGGAAAGGAATCAATGGAGCTGGTAAATCAAAGCTAAAATAACATCCCTTTCTAGAAGTACAGACTGGCCACTTGACCTGCATGATTGGACTGGCTTCTGCATATGAACCTGCACTACCTTACAGAGACCACTGCTATGTCAAATATGGTTTATGAACACTATTGTCCACTTTTTCTGCCACTGCTATGGACAGTTTGTTCACCATTACTAGTTACATATGAAAAGCTCCTTTCACTAAAACAAGTTAAGAGAAGAATACTGTATCATTTTTCCTTCCAATTAAAGACGGTAATAAAAGCATGTTTGCTCCAAAATTGTCAAAATTGTCCAGAAGTTCTTAAACAAATTACAAGTCCAAATAAATTAATGAACAACGATCTTGCAATAAAAAGAATAACTCTCATAACAAAGAAAGGAAACAAAAATCTTCACACTAGTTTTATTTGTCAGAGCGCCTAGGCAGAACATTGTACTCCTCAGCTATTTGGAGCTGGTTAGCGGAAATCTCTCACTTCATATTTACTGTGGTATTTACCTGCAGTTTGCTTTTTAACTTCAGAAGGAAAACTGCTTCTTTCTTACTATTTTTTTGGTCACATGCCCTATAACATCTGTTGTACAACTGACTTCAGCTACAGTGCATACAACCCTAGAGATTAAGGCTGGAACTCATAAAAAGCTATGAAGTAAGTGGCAAAATAACACGAAAGTAGGTGAAAAGGAAAGGAGATTGAAATAGGACTATTTCATACATAGAATAAACGCGATTTCTGCCAATAAAATTTAGCTTTAGAGAAGATAGTTGTTGTCTGAATCCATTTTTCCTCTTCTAGAAGCTTAGAGAAATGGAAGCCCAAACAGCTTACACAGATGAAAGCACAAAGGACAAATTTTAGGAGGAGAACCACGACTGTGTTCTCAAAACAGACTTATTTTCCTTAGAACAAATGTTGAATACTGTTCTGGACTTTCCCAGCAGCTTCCATAAAACACCAGTATTTCCCAACAGGATTCTAAATTTATTTCCAATTCTAGCATTTATAATTTCAAGGGAAAAAATATACCTAAACTTCTTCTAGGCTGTTTTCCTTCACAAAACTTTGCCTGGTCTATTAATCCTCTTTCAGATTCTTTCAGCATTACACATTCTACTTCACACTGTTAAATCTCTACCCTGATCACTTAATTTTCTACACTTTCCCCAGTACTTCTTTTGAATCTTCATATTTCCAGATTCCTATCTACTTCCTTGACACATCTCATGTTTTCCAAATCCAGAAAGGTTTCAGCTTATGTCCACAGACTCATCAGGAGTGCTTTCCTTCAGCTCTTCAAGCTGCTGAAGGTAGTCTTGAAGGGCTTTGATGGTTGTGGCTGCTCCCTGACTTGTGGATAGAGAGTATAAAATACATTATTACAAAGACTAGCAATACAAGTTTCTGTCACTTATGCTGCAGAGAAGCCCACTGAGGACAAAAACTGTCAGTGACTTACAGGTACCTTATGTTCTCTCATGCAAAAGGGATCATGGGCGTTCAAATATGAATCTTCTGCCACCTTGCCACCTTTACAAAGCCTGGTATTTCTTTAGTGGGCCACAACTCACATACTGGATAAGTGCCATATTAAACACAGAACAGCAACTTAACCCTCCCTTAGGCCATGGCTGGCAATTGACTCTACTATGCCAACCTTTGCCAAGCAATGTCTCATCGACAGCTCCCCAGTAGTATTTCAGTATGTTAATTCCACTCCCAAAATTCTACAGAGATAAGCAAGGATCAGTCTGCACTTCCTACATGGTAAGCTTTTTCTTCTTTTTCAGTATCTACTTCACCTAGAACTTCTTCACAGCCAGATCTTTTAATTCAGTCACACTAGATGCAACTAAACCTAAATCATCATTTCTATATTTTGATTACTAAAAAAAAAAAAAAAAAAAAAAGACTAATTCCTTCAAGTTTAGTGCATACTTGTTCTCTACAGACATTCCATAAGATTTTCCAAGTAGACAAATAGTTTAGCAGATCTCAGCCTGCTCCATGCAATTCTCCATTCAGCTTCCTACAATGAGTTTTGAAAATATTCTCATCTATCACCCCTACATCCCTCGGGGCTACATGAGGACAGGCTTCAGGTTACAAAGCCAAATAGCTTCCAGACCAAGAGAAATAATGACTACAATATCTGTAGATTACTATTCACCACTGAAAAGTAAGGAAAAAGTTACTTTGGCAGGCTACCTCAATTTAAATTCATCCATTTGGATGAAAGGTATTACATCTAAAACAAGGCAGCTTCAAAGCAGGAAAAATGCTGGAAAGATGTCTTTAAAGAGGACCCAATCTAAGTTGTATACTGCAAAATTACAAAGGCCTTGAATTGGTCATTCTTGAGTTTAAATATGCAGACTCTATGCTAAAGACTTCAGTAAGTAGGACTGAATTTAGGCTGTGATTTTCCCCTATTCCATAGGGACTGGGTATTTCAAGTCTCATAGCAAACCCATTATCTCCTCAGCCCCAAGATAAATTTTTAATTAGTATTTTTATCAATTATATCAGTACATGCCATGGAGGAAGCTCTCTTAATCCCTCTGTTCTCTCATAAAGCAGGCTATATTGCAATTGAAACAGAATACCCAGTTTACAGCCTTTTTAACATGCTAACAAGCAATATTTTACCTTCTACAAGCTTCTTATTAAAGTGGTAAATTAATTAGTTTGCCCAGACCATAAAGGTCTGAGACCACCAGCCAATATGTACTTAATTTTTCTTGCATTTCAAACACAGCCAAGTGCATCTTTGTGACTGTGCTTTCAAGGTCAGGCTAATGGGCAAGGACTAGGTTTTTGGCTGGTCTATTTTCAGGAAAATAGAATTTGTCCTGCTTTTCTTTGTCTGTCTGCTTAGAAGGAAGAAAAGTTTCAGAAGCATTGATGAAATATTGGCTAATAGTAGCAAAATATTTCTACTATGATTGCTAACTTATTATTTATTCTTTTCCTATTACCAACCCTTTTTTTGTACAATTTTTCAGTTTTTGTCCAATACTATTGGCATCACCATTCCCAACTGTCACCTAGAAGTGACCATCAAAACACAAGCAGCATTTACCACTAGAGTCATTATTTGTTTCCACAGAACAAAGAGTGAAGTAATGATTCTCCTCAAGGAGAGAATGCTCCTGTTTTGAGCTCTCAGTAGTCAGGAACCTCATTCATCTTTTATCTTCCTCCACTTGTTTCATGCCAGTAAGTGAGAAAATTTTCTCACTCATGAGGAGTAAAATATGAGAGTGATGTATATCTCCTATTCCTGTCTGGAATTTCAGAATTTTATCATTCCTTCAGTTCTTCCCTTATCGATTAATCATCCCGATATTTGTTGGATAAGAAACACATCCAAATACACGTGGTCCAGGAGGTTCCTGCAATGAATTGAAAATAATTCTGACACAGGTAATGGAGGAGTGACAAGAAGAGATGTGCTTCTTGACCTTGTTTTTACTAAGAAGGAAGGGTTGGGTGAGGAAGCAAAGGCTGGGGGCAGCTTGGGATGCAGAGATACTGATGTTGTGGAGTTCAGGATCTTGTGTGGACGAAGCAAAGCAGTAAGTAGGATAGCTGTCCTGAGCTTCAGGAGAGCAGAGTTCAACCTCTTCAGTGACCTACCTGGAGATATCCCATGGGCTAGAGCATTAGAAGGTAAGGAGGCCCCATGAGGGCTGGTTGACACTTAAACATCACTTCTTCCAAGCTCACAACTATTGCATCCTTAAAAATAAGAAAACAGAGAAAGGTGGCAAGAGGCCTGGGTGGATGAGCAAGGAATTCACAGATAAATTAAAAGAAGATGGTCCATGAACTGTAGAAAAGAGGGGCTGTCCACCTGGGAAGAATCTGGGAATGCTGTCAGGATGCAACAAGGAAGACTAAGGCTCTCTTGGAATTAAACTATGCAAAGGAGGTAAAGGATGACAAGAAAGTATATCAACAGCAAAAGGAAGACTAGGGAAATTGTGTGTCCCCTTCTAAATGGGGTGGTTGTCCTGACAACAGGAAATGCCTAGAAGGCAGAAATTCTGAATGTTTTCTTTGTTTTGGTATTTAGTGTTAAGACTTTCTTCAGGAATCCCAGACCCTGGAGGTAAGAGAGATTGCAGAAAGGAAGACTTCCTCTTCATCAAGGAGGATCTGATCAGAGAGACTCTAGCCAAAAAAAAAAAAAAAAAAAAAAATCAATCCACACAAATCCATGGGCCCCAATACGATGCATCCATATGTACTGAGGGAGCTGGCAAAGGTGATTTCTGAACCACTCTGTCATAGTTGACAGTTCCTGGCTAACAGGAGAGGTGCCTGAAGTCTGGAGGATAGCCAATGCCACTCCAGTCTTCAAAAAGGGCAGGAAGGACAATCTAGGAAACTACAGGCCAGTCAGCCTCACCTCCCACCTTGGAAAGGTGATGGAACAACTTGTCCTGAATTCCCTCTCCAAGCAATTGAAAAATGTTATCAGGAATAGTCGACGTGGATTTCCAAGGGGAAAGCATGCTTGACCAACCCGGTAGCCTTCTACAATGTCATAACTGCCTGGATGGATGGGAGGAGAACAGTAGATGTTGTGCACCTTGACTTCAGCAACACATCTGACACCATCTCCAACTACATCTTTGTTATGAAGCCTAGAAAGCGTGGAATAGGTGAGTGAACAGTGAGGTGTACTGACAACTAGTTGACTGGCAAAGCTTAGAGGAGCGCATCTGTTTGGAAGCCTGTAAGTAGCAGTAGTCCCCAGGGGTCAGTGCTGGGTATGGTCTTGTTCAACATCTTTATCAATGACCTAGATGAAGGGATAGAGTCCCCTCTCAGCAAGTTTGTTGATGATAAACAGGTGGAAGGAGCAGATGACACACCAGAAGGCTGTGCTACCATTCAGAAAGACTTAGTCAGGCTGGAGAGTTAGGCAAGGAGGAACCTGATGAGGTTTAAACAGAACAAGTGTAGAGTCTTGCACATAGGGAGTAATAACCACATAGGTCAGTACAGGTTAGCGGATGACCTGCTGAAGAGGAGCTCTACAGAGAAGGATTTGGATATTCTGGTGAACAACAGGTTGGTCATGAGCCAGTAGTGTGTCCTTGTGGCCAAGCAAAACAATGGTATCCTGGGGTACATTAAAAAGAACATGGTCAGCAGGTGGAGGGAGGTTTTCTGCCAGTTCTGCTCTGTCCTGGTAAGGTCACATTTAGAATACTGTATTCAGTTCTGGGCTACCCAAATCACAAAAGACAGGGATCTTCTAGAATGAGTACAGAAGAGGCTACAGAGATGATGAGGGGCCTGAAGCATCTCCTATATGAGGAAAGACCGAGTAACTTTGTTTTTTTCAGCCTGGGGAAAAGACCACTGAGAGGGGATCTGATGAATGTTTGTCAGTATCTAAAAGGAGATGGGAGGAAAATGGTCTAGGCCAGGCTTTCAGTGGTGTGTAGTGATAGGACAAGGAGTCATGGCCTAAAGCTTGAACATAGGATGCTCTGTACTAACATGCAAAATAACTTCTTTATGGAAAGGCTGTGGAGCACTAGAATAGATTGTCCAGAGAGGTTGTCAGGTCTCTTTTTATGGAGACATTCAAGACCATGTGGATGCCTACCTGTATGACCTCTTGTACCTACTTTAGTAGGGGGATTATACTTGATGATCTCTTGGAGCCACCTACAAACCCCTGCAATACTGTGATTAACAGAATTTCTCCTACACCCTCTTAAGCACAAGCATTTGTTCCACTGTTCTGGCCTATTCCCTCTAAACTCTTTTCCCATTCTCTCTCCTCAACATTTTTTTTTCTTTATCCTCGCTATTTTTTTTTAATGTGCTCTTAGTTGTTTAAAACTCAGAGACTGAACCTTGTAGTTATGAATCAGATCCATTCATTAGCTTTACAGAAACATATTTTCCATATAATATATCCAAGTTTGGAATGAGACTTTGCTGAATTATTGGAAACTGGTTAACAAAGCAGAGGATTATAGAAATGCAATCTATGTTGTATGAAATAGAGGCATGAAGTATCACAACCTTCTAACTTTGGCATTACTGATGTTTCAGATGCTAAGAGAACTTATATGAGTTATTTCAAATTTATTGGTGTTTTCCTGAATTGCAGCTATTGTATAAAAATATCAGAATTAAATACATTGTAGAATTATAAGCTGCAGATATTAGCACAGACACTATAATCCAGAAGGGAGTATCATTTTCTAAATTCGTATAAGAGCTAACCAATCCACGTCCTTATAATTAGATTCTAGAAAGTCTCAATACTTTATAGATAACAGATTCAGATAGCATCCAAACTGTTTAGCAATTGGAAACATACCTCAGGTGATATCTTTAGAGTTTGCAAGCTGCACACAGTCCAATTGCAGCTACAAAGTTCTAGAACAACTCACATTCACTTATTAGAGGAAAGAAATACTGGAGTAGTTTGTTGTTTTTGTTTTTCTCCATTTCCTTGTTTTCTAGATGTTTGAGGCTATATGTGGTAACTTGTGAAAAGGTCTAAAAGACAGAGAAGTAAATAAGACTTTCCCAGTCTAACCATTTGTTATTTACCAGTATACTGGGGCAGGACTTGCCTACTTCTTGGCAAGTCTGAATTCCTAGTCACCTAAGTCAGGCTTGGAATTAAAAGCTTTTTCAAGTCCTCTCTTACCAAGTTTTTAAGAGTTCCGAAGGAAGTCACATGCACATCCTTTAAAAGGTGGGATGGAGGGCTTCAAGAGCACGTCCTTCACATACCTTGAATAAAAGCTTACAGAAATAGGACAACACAAAACAGAGTAGATTTTTTCAAGATTGATTCTCAAGGAAACTACCAATAGGTCGCTCAGATGGTCAGTAACTTATTTTCAAGCATCTTAATGTAAAAAATTGAATAAGTACTGCAGCTCTACAACAACATTAAGATAAAAATGCACCAAATATTTGAGAAAAAGAATCTCACATGCTTCTCAAAACTTGCATTTTTTAGCAGAGATGGATTTCCGTATTTTAATCAATAGCATCTGTCTACTAAGAGTTGATAGGTACCATCATACCAGTGCCTGTAACAGTTGATATCAGAGCAAAATCTGTATATGATCTAAAGGTATTTTTTCTCATTTCAATTAAGACATCTCTTTTTAATAGAGGTAGAAAACTGTTTTCATTTTAAATTTTGTAGGTTGTTAGGAATCAGGTGCAATCTAATTTTGAATAATTTATTTTCTTCAGAATTTTTAATAAGCCATAAATTCTCAGATTTGGGATGTTTCAGTGAAAGTCTATTGCTGTTGTCATTGATGGAACATCCATTCTGTCTAAAGAAGTGCTGGGCCCTATATCAAATACCACAGTACTGACAGGAGTTTCCAATGAGGACAGATGTCTGGGCAAAAGCTCAATCCTTGGCTCTTTATTTGGGAAACCCCTGACAAATGTGAGTTATTCCAAATAACATGTTTTGGCATTAATGTACTGATCATTTTCCATAGGAAGTTCTGTACTAAAATAACAAATGTGCATAAAGCACAGGCCACTAGGAACTGCAAGTACTTCAGAAGAAAAGACTGGGTTCTAGCCTTGTTATAACATATTGGAGTTACAGTTTGAATAAGTCATATTACGGTATTTCAGAGGATCAAATGCATTCAAGAAAAAAGAAACAACAGAATTGACTAAGTAGTATTTTTTACAGAAATAACTCATGAGCTATGCCATGGTTAATAATGTTGTGCAGTAGGAAAAATAGAACAAAACAAATCATTAAGAAATATAACCAAGCTAGACAAGACAGTCCCATTCTGCCCAGCCTTAATGAGACCTTGACTAGACTAATTCCCGTGTGTAATTTTGTATACATGAGCAAAGATATTCACGAATTCCAGTTCAAATAAGAACAAAAAGAATGATACAAGCTCTGGAAAACAATATCTGAGGCAGGATTGAATAAACCACATTTGCTCAGACAAAAGAAAAAAACGATAGAAGTGGCAGAGGCATCCCTTCAAGTGTATAAAAGGCTGCTACAGATAAGCAGAAGATGGTTTATTCTTCATAAAGATATAGAAAACAGTTCACATTTGAGCTAAACTAGAGCTAAGAAGCAGGAAGCAGAGTAACAGGAAGGCCTGCAAAAGTCAGTTAGGAACAGCAGTGATAGTATTCATTACACACTGGAGACAGGTGTGAGCTAGACAGACAATTCCTGCCATCTAAGCTCTCATCCCTCTCAGCCTCCAAATCTCTAATTCCCAACCAAACCTCTGTGTACGATAAGCTGATTCAGCAGAAGACATGAATGACTTCATCTCTTTCAATTAAGGGAAAGACTATTGCCAGAGATGCAATGGCCAGCCAGGGAGAAAGATAAAGAATGAAGAGACAGATGAGCTCTGTTATGCCTAGCAGGATGGGTAACAGAGAAGCGTAGAGGAAGCACATCTCTTTTTACATAAGCCTTCATTTAGAAGGAAAGTTGGAGTAGAAATGCTCTGACTTCTTTAATTTTTACAAGGCATTTGCTCTCCTCCAGTGCTTCAGATGAGTAACTGCTGTGTTATCTGCCTTCCTCTTTTCCCCCTTCCCTCATCTAACAAGCAGTCTAGGCTTTAGGCTACTGGGCAACAATAAGATTTAGATTTTATGTAAAGTGTTTTTTTCCTCTTTTATCAGCATTATCAGTAAGATAAGAAAATTTGATGTATTAAGAAAAGTAATTGATGTTTTAATCTACAGATAATTAATTTTCTCGCATGTTGCTCCTTCTTACATAGCTAAGTTGAAAAAGATGTCTAACTTTTCAATTATATTTGTTCGGGAAGACCTTTTGCTTGCTAAAGCTGTTGTAAGTGTGGAACAAAATCTACATAGTAGGTCTATTTCAAAAAAGGCTCTATTAGTCATAATAAAAAATTTGATCAACTTCACAACAGGTATAATCTCTCAAAATACAATGAAAGACAGGATCAATCAAGTAATAAGCTAGTGACTGCAGTATTTTTCTTCTTAGACACATTCTCTTAACTGGATGTGCTCAGTATCACAAAATTCATGCTGTTTGAGAAAAAGTATCAGCTAGATAAAAATGACTGGAAAAAATGCCTACAAGCCTTACTTTATTCTTTCCTTATGATACAGAAGTAACAAAGCCCCAAATCTACCTAGTTATCAACTCAGACACAAAGGGATCTTAGAAAATATACCAAAATGTCAAGTTTGTTCATCCTACAAATATTAAAAGGCTCATAGATCAAAACCCAGGATTTTCTGAAATACACCTATCCCTATAACACCAGGGCTGTTCTGAAGTTAATCTCTGCTATTTTATTAAATTGGCTTGTGATGTCAGAGGCAGATGGTGGTATGGCAGAAGAGATTGAAGCTTCTCACCAGTATTCCTTTTGAGAAAATTGTATGGATCACTCAGGTTTTCTTGGCACATTTTAGGTCATTCCAGGAACATGGTTCCACATTTTGTTTCCCCACAAACACAAGAGAGACAGTGGAAAAACTAGATATGAGCCAGTGGAGGATCACCAGAGCATTCAAAAGGAGTTGGAGAAGTGACATATGAAAACAAGTAGAAGGAATTGGGTTTGTTCAGCCTGAAGAAGAGAAAGATTAGAGAAGATTTAGTCACAGACTTTCACTAACTAAAATGTACACAGAAGGGACAAAGGTGCTCTCTTTGTGAGGATGAACCAAACCAGGACTACTGGCAATGGTATGAGTTACCAAAATCTAAATTCCACTGGAATAAGCAATTTTTTATTTTTTTTAAATGTGAAAAAATTAAACCTTGGATAAAGGCTCTCCAGAGAATTCATAGTCTTCCCCATCACTGAAAACATTCAAGACTTAGCTCAGAGGGCCCTAGATAACCTAAACTAAGGTCTTGCATTCAACAGTGAGTTGAGCTAGAGGACTTCCAGAAGCCCTGTCCAACACAGACTTTTCTGTATCTCTCAGCACTCTGTAAGAATGAAATTAAGTGCTTAGAAAATTAAGAAATATTTAGATTTCTTATGTCTAAGGAAACATATAAGTCACATCAAAGAACAGCCTTCCATTTCCTTATTTATTTGGAGACACAGTGTCTGATAACATTAGAAAAAGATTTAAGAAAGAACTTATATAGTAAGCAAAATGAAGAGGAATGCCAAAAACTACATTTCTTAACTACTCTGGCAGAGATATCAAATAAAAACAAATTGTGCCTCTACTGAAGAGAGGAAAAGAAAAATCAAAACAAAGCAAACAAATAAACAAACCTTATAGGTTCTGTGTTGTCTTTCACCTATCTGGCAATCTCAGAGACACAGCTATTATTCATCTGGCCAAATCAGGGACAAATTGCCGTAGCAAAAGTTAAGGCCTTTAAAAAAAACAAAAACAAACAAACAACAACAACAACAACCAAACACAGTTTTGACCTGAATGCAGTATTCAAGAAGAGGAAACAAGAAGACATGATATCAAACCTCTTTTTACCCAGCTGAGCCTCCTAGAATACTTCTGGCTTCAGCTCTACTGAAATTAGCATTATAGACAGGGATGGTTTTCTAAAGCACTATCATGAAGTGTTTGCTATACAGACCCTAAGAGTCTTTTTTTCAGAATTAAGGTCAAATTTTGTTTTATTTTCAGGCATGGTAATTACTAATAAGGTCTTGTAAAGAGACTGGACATGTAGATGATTTATTGTTTGCATTAATTGCCTGAAAGTCTTGATTAAACATTTAGAAGTTTTAAGGAATAGTCATGGTTCTAAATAGTATGTAGAGAAATAAATCTTCTAAACATGGGCTCATACTATTTCATATATCCATGTAGTTAGCTCTATATATGCTTTAAGCTTCATAATACATTATTTTGCAACTGACACAACACTATCTAAAAATTAAACATAAATACAGCTTTTGGATTTCAGCACAACCACCAAAAAAGCATTAGCCAATAAATGCAATTAGCTTTGCCAAAAACCTTTCACTAGCTTTGAATCCTGTGAGTTATTTTCCTCTGAGCAATTTAAACAAGTCATGGAATACCCAAGCAAATCACAAAACAAGTTCAATATGAAATCTGATCTCACTGCAAAAGAAATCTAACTAGATCTGTGAACACTAGAAAACAAGTCAAGCACAAGAGATTTCCAAAAGAGTTCATTTCAGTTCTTCCAGAGTTAGTGGCCAATATGGAGTTCTCAGAAACTATCAATGAAAGAGGCAGATATGAAGAAAAAACATTCTCTCTCAGGCAATGATATTTTCAGGTATTACAACAGTAGATGAAGATGTTAGGTGACATTAATACATGAGATTTCTTTCCTGAAGGCTGTACAATTGAAACAGGCAAGGTATTATTATATCTACTTTATACCAGGGAGTCAGTGTAGAACGTAATACCTGAGCTGAGTATGCAGAGTCATTTTCTCTGATGCAATCCTCTCATATCCAACAACATCATAGGCGTGACAGCACCATTGTTTTCAAATCTATGTACTTTTGAAATTGTGACTGCATTTGTTCATTTAAGCACATCCAATAAATCTTACACTCCCAATGTGCTTTCGCGGGGGCACATACAATTGACATAAGTTACAATATTAAATCATAGAGAGGAGGAGGGAAAAATCATAATATCTTCTCTACAAGCTACATTTTAGAGCACTTGATATAGCATGGTAGGGACTAGTACCTTTGACTTCAAAATTGGCACTACCTGCCCATTGATTCCTAAATGCACTGCAGCTTAAGTATTCCCTATGACATCAGTACTACTTATAGCATCACCCACTGTGTTTTGTGCAAATAACTGCTTACAAATTCTTTGAAGTACAGTTCTACTCTGCAATTCATCTTCTTAATGGCAAACACATGGAAAACTTTGATGTGTTTCTTCAGTTTTGACAGTTTTTGCTTGTGTTCCATAAGTGCTTGTAAATGTAAGTATAGGGAATCTCTTCCAAACCAATAAAGCCTGTCAAAATAAGGGTAAAAAGCCCATAATTCATCATTGTTCTAGATATACACCCTAGGGAGTCAATAAAATCACCTGGTCAGGAATCTTAACTTGAAACAGTAGGAAAAAATCTGTCAATCAAGAATAAAGATATAATACTTCCTTTTTGTCTCATCCAGTACTTAAATCATTCCTAGATGCATCCAGGTTGATTCTCAGCCTGGGAGACTGAGATCTTACCTTCTGCAGTAAGGCAGGAAGTGTGTCTCTTCATAAGCTGATCCACCAAATTTTACCTAAACTTAAAGAATTGTACTCAGAGGGGCTAGAATATGTTGCCATATATGTATGGTTATAATAATGCATATAGTATTTTGTCAGTTAATGAAAACTAAAAAACAAACACTGTCACCCCAAATACCTTTTTTATCATGCATTGGTGAATTCTTGTAAAGCATCATTATGTCTTTCTCTAGACAGAACTACAATGAATTATCATTTCATATCATTGAGCTTAGATATTTTAGTCACTCTTTTCTTGTTCCAGGCTTCTTCTGACTGAGCTTAATACAGTCAGAGACAAGTCAGCAAGGGCAGATACTAGAGGAACATTACAAATATTAAATATATAACAAGTATTAAATATTTACCCAACATCTGTTCCCAATGCCAGAAGCAAGTTATTTGTCTGTGCAGCCTCTGCAGGTATGCTTCATCTAACCTGTTCTAAGTATTTCCATAGCTTTCCAAACTCTTGCTCACCATTTCCACAGCTATGTAGAAATGCTCACTTAAGGTAAAGAGAAATGTTCTTGTTTAAATACCCTGCAGCTGTGCATCCAAGTTAAAATGCACAGCCTTGCCCTTCAAGATATTCCAGTATATTAAGAAGTCTCAACTGTGTAGCATGGGCTTGAAAGGGCAGGTTCCCCACAAGCTTCCCCTGGCTATTCACTTGTCAATACTATGTCTTGGTAAACAGCTGACTAGAGCTAGAGTGCATGCACCAGTCCAGCACATGTTGTCATCTCATGCAGTGATACACAAAGCTCACACAATGAGGTGGGCTCTGACATGGCTAGAGGATCCAGGTGCCAACAGTACAAACATAACCTTCCTTCCTGATTCACTGGTCACAGTATGTTTTTATGATCATAAGGATTAATTACTCAAGACTGTTGTAAAGTGAGTAGGGAGCGATTATTTGTTTAATAATCTAATTGTTTTGGCTAATTGCTTTGTCTTCCCAAACAGGCCTATTGCAAACACAAGTTCTGTTGGGGAAGGAAACTATTGGATTGAAAATGCTCCCTGTTCATGGGGGAACTGACATAGTCATGACCAATTCACAGAGCTTTTCTTGCCTGCCAGATTCGGTCTGAATTTATTCAGATTAAATTCCACCAGCGAGGAATGAAATAGCACCACTTAAGTGCAAACCTCGCCATTCATAATTGCAATCCCTGCTGTCCTGACAAAACTTCAATGCTATTCTAGGAAATCAACGCTTATTTCATTCTTACTCAGAGACATATTGGTTAACAATTTCTTCTTAACGTGGTTCTCAGACAAAAAGAATTGACTGATATCCAGAAAAATCTGAGGTTTTTAGAAAACAGCAGTTGCCTTGCTACAGTCTTCCTCAAAGTGTGTGCTATCTGTAAACTGCTGTTGCAATTCTTGGGATCTCTCTGTATAGAAACTGAATGACTATAGCTGGCTGTCATAATTCTTCAGAAATATAGGATATTACTTGCATGATTTTCTTTATGGCATCATTGTTTTTGACCCTATAATGTTAGAGAAGGGTCTAAGGAGAAAATTTCAAGATACTTTGTAGACTACAATATGATAGGCAGCACAATGATGGAACCTGCCAGTGTTAAAGGCAACATAAAATTTTCTCTTTAGTTAAAAAAAAAAATCTTGAAATAATTTATGGCATTTGTGTACTGGAAACATTAAGCTTGAAGTCTTCTAGAATCACAGAACGGTTTGAGTTGGAAGGGCCTTAAAGACCACGTAATTCCAACCACTCTGCTATGAATTACCATATGGATTACCACCTACTAGATCAGGCTCCCTATGGCTCCATCAAACTCAGCCCTAAACGCCTCCCAGGATGGAACATACACAATGTCTGAGGGCCAAGTGCTGTAGTGTCTCACCATTCTGAGTAAAGGATTTCCACATAACACTTAATCTAAATCACTTCTCTTTTAATTTAAAACCACTCCCCTTGTCAGTCAGTCTCCCTCCTGTTTACAAGCTCCCTTCAAGTACTGGAAGGACTCAGTAAGGTCCCTCCAGAGACTTCTCTTCTGCCTGCACAACCTCAGCTTTCCCAGCCTGCCTTCACACAAGACACGCTTCAGCCCTTCGATCATCTTAATGGCCCTCATCTGGACCCACACCAAGTGCTCCACTTCTGCCTCATGCTGTGCATTCCAGGCCTGAATGCAGTACTCCTGGTGTGCTCTCATGGGAGCAGAGATCACATAGGAGCATGAGGAACAATCTCATCTCTTGTCCTACTGCCAGCACTTCTTAACCCAGCATATAGTTCACTTTCAGGGCTATAAGTGCAAATTGTTCGGTCACATTTTGTTTTTCATCCACCAGTAACCCCAAAGCCTCCTCCATATTGCTGCTCTCTATCCAATTGTTACCCAATCCATGCAGGACCTTACTGAATCACATGCTGTTCGCGAGTCCACCTCTCAAGATCTCTCTGTGAGTCCCTCTAAAACTTTGAAAGTTTCTTAAGAATAAATAAATAAATCAGAACATTTCAGTTCATTAAGAAGCTTCTGAAAATGAGGCTGTTCATGAAATCTACTTGCTTACTTCTTCACTTCTAGATAACAGAAGGAAAGAAGGTATTTCATTTGCAAGCTACTTCAAATTTCAGGGTAATTTTTCCACTTTACACTTATCACATGTTTAGATCAACTTTAACAATGAGTATTCCAATATTTAGTTTTTTCTCACATTCACAAATCTAGATACTAGATGAAGAAAACACAGGTTTTCTGACAGAAGTGCCATCATCCCTGAAACCTCATATCTCCATGCTGTTACCAGCATCCACTTTCTTGTGAAGAACTGGGGAAACAGAACATAACCACAGCCTGACTGCATACTTAACAACATTGGGCCCAAAAAAGGAAAAAAAGGGAGCATACCATACAAAATACTATCAAGGCAGTTCTCCTAGTAGCCCTGCGAAGCTTGAACAGTATTTTCCTATAGTATTTGTCTTCATAAATATACTAACAATTATCTACTGTTAGGACAGCATGTCTCTGTAGGAATATAACTTCTAAAATTAAATATATCCATCAAGGTAGTAATGATGATTTTAAAAATTGAATAAAATAAGAATACTTCATTTGGAAGCGACCTGCAAAGATCATTGAATCCAACTGCTTGACTACTTCAGAGCCAACTAAAAGTTGAAGCTTATTAGTGGAGGCATTGGCCAAATGCCTCTTGAACACAGACAGGCATCAATCACCTCACACAGAAACTTGTTCCAGAGTTTTTGAAATTTTGTGACTTATTCAGAAGGAAGTATAGGAATTCAAATAAAGACAAACTAATAGCCCATGTATTCAAGTAGTCAACACTCAAGCTGAATACCTTTCTGGACATGATGAAAGACAGTCGCAAGGAAAAAAATTGAGTGACAAGTAGGTAAGTTAGTTTGTAATAATTGGAGAGAATCAGATATCAATATTTTTATATCTTAGTTGCAAATTACAGACTGTCAGCAATTTGTTTTATGATTCTGATATTTTGGTTGCATTTGTCAGCTGCTTGTTGCTCAAAATTGAAGTCTCCATATAAAATATCATAGTGTTTTTTTACTTTATCTAGTAACAAATGTATTCAAAGATATGAAGAGATTTCTGTATTTTTGTGAACATTTCATGAAGTCCATTCTAGTACTGACCTGTTTGTCTCTGAGAAAACTAGAAAAGTAATTAGACAACAGTGTAACACAAAGCAACAACACCATTGGCAGTGTCTATTTTTTAAATCTACTTTCATCTTTACTCATTTGTCCTGTTAGCTGCACAGTATGGGGTCTGAAGAATGCCACCTCCTCTCCCATTCAACCAGGAGGCACAGGTGCAGAGCTTGCATGCCCTGACAGACAATAATATTTGGCAGTAGGAATAATAGGCAGTGCCTCAAAATCAAGCTGGTTAACAAGAAAAACAGGTGCTTTTTTTCAACAGTAGCTCTATCAGCACTGCTCCCCTGCCCTGTTTCTGAGCCCTACATTCCCCACAGTCACTGTAGGTGATCAAGCTGCAGACTAGCAAGCAGTAGAAAAACTTTTATCATATCTCAATATGCATTTGAGATATCTGCTATCATGAGTAAGTTCAATTCTACAAAATTAAAAAGAATTGAAAGGGTTAATCCTCTTACTACATCCTAGAAGAACTGGTGTAAATCTGATTTAACGTGTTTATGCCTGTCTCTCTCTCCTAGGTAATTTATAATACCCTCAAGTTCCAATATAAAAAGCACATAGCTGCAGGGAGACATGTCAACTTCTCTTACACAGGCTGTCATTCCCTTGGAAACATAATAATTAAGATATCTGGTGTAACTGCTTCTGCCAGAAATATTTTTAGATTTCAGCTCATTTCAAGAAACTCAGAATTTAAGGGTAAAATTATTTAATGCTGCATGTCAGACTAAGAAAAGTATCCCCCACTGTCAGGAGAAACACAAAGAGACAGACATCTATGCACAGGTCCTCATCAATAATAAAAAAACTATCTTACTCAGAAAACAGTTAAAAAAAAATGAAAACAGTAAAGCCAAGGATTAACTTCCCAAGGAACAAGCACAGCTGAAACTGAATTGAAATAGTTATTGCTGTTAGGAACAATCCCCATCTGCTTAAATATCTTCACAGATCTGGAGGTGCTAAGATGGCACAACAGATACCTCTTCAGTGACCTGTGTATTGGCAGCAACAAAAGCATGGCAGTTGCTAGAGCTGCTTAAGCATAAGAGCCTGTGTGCTCACAGCAGTCTTACCTCCTATCTGCCTGAGTTAACAGTTATCTTCAACTTAAGCAATAAAAAAAAACAGTGATAGGTTTGCGTAGTATTCAGTGTACTGTTATGCTGCTGCAAATGGTAAAGTCTCATTTAATCAGTGAAATGAGACTCAGTCAAGAGGTATCCAGATGAGGTGCTACAATATATGGTTTAGTAGCTTTGTGGGTAGTAATGGTGATAGGAAGATGGTTGGACTAGATGGTCTTGTAGGTCCTTTCCAACCTTGTGATTCTATGTTAAATAGGTTGTCAACAGGATAAGTTGCATGAATTTCCCAGTTCAGAAATGAGTTTTTCTGTCCACACATCAATTGCTCAGAGCAACTTTGGGGCAGGTAAGCGTACTTTTGTTGAGGTCCTAGCCCTTTCTCTGTAAATATCACCACTGAATGGCCATAAATTATTAAGTCCTATACTCTAACATACACTGAAACTGAAAGCCAAAGAGAAAATCTGATGGCTCAGTATAGAGGAAAGACCCCTTAGCTGCAAGTGCATAAGCCTGTTTGTAAAGCCAACTGCAATATAGAAGGGTAGACACAGATGAGATGAAGTATTGAGCAGGCAGGATCTTGTGGGAGTTTTTGAATCAATGAGTCAGCTTTATTTGAATTGCTATAGGCAATTAATAGGTTTTGATGGATGTGTAGGGTTGGAACTTGGAGTAGTCAAACAAGAGTGGCCAGTGTTAAGCTGCAAAGTGAAAGAAAATTAAGTGTACAAGCATTTAAGAACAAAAGTTCTGGAAAGGAAAAGACAGTAATGTCTTCAGTATGAAAAACCACAGCTACACATCTTTCCAGAAACACTGAGCTGCAAGCTACACTAAATATTTGGTGCTAAGGAAAGCAAAAGGATTACCTTGTATTGTATAGGCAGTCCTGTTTACACGCTACATGATATTTGTCTTTTTCACAGAAGCATTACATTATTATTATGTGAACAAGTCAATTATCATGCCTTTCTCCGCAAAACTGATGGTGAGTCATTCTCCAGACTTTGTTTTTGCAGGTTGTAAAGTTTTCTACCTTGCGCTGTTTTTATTGTACTCTGCAGTGCTTAGTCCATTCTTTCCAGAAAAATCACTCTGAATCTGAACAGCATCCTCCAGGGTGTTTGAAGGTTGTTCAATTATGTGTCATTTACAAATCTAGTAAATATATTCCGTGCTCTGCTACCCAAGACACCAACAAGAATTTCAAGGCATACTGAGATCTGTTGAGCCATGCTCCATGCATCCCTCCATTTTGATAGCAAACATCAATGATCACTATAGAGGTTTAAATACTTTCACACAACAATTTCAGTTTTTCCTATTCATTTGTTTCCCTATTTTGCATTTAAGTATAATCCAAGAGAATTTCATAGACCTTACCAGGCTTCTGATAACTATTTTTCTTGCCTTTCGCACTGAGTTCAGTAGGTAGAATGCAAATTATGTTTTTCTTGATAAGTTAATACAGGTTATTAAAGCCTTCTTTTCTTTTGGATGCTAACATATCCTTTTGAAAGACAAGTTTTCATGTGTTTCCCAGAAAGACATATCAATTTAATCATAGCTTAATTCATTATTTTTCTCCCTTACTTAGAATAGCTGGGTATTTTTCCATTTTTCTTTCACACTCTTTGAGTACTGTACATACAATCTATTGTGATGTTTTACATAACTAGTTATGCTTTAAAGTAGTTACCTTAAAGTTATCAGTGCTGTTCTCAACCTCATACCAGACATTATAACTTCATCAGCACAATTCACATTTCACTTTTTCTCAGAACAGTCAAGGGATGAGTAGATTTTAGGTAGCAATTGTTACCTTTTAGGAGCTATTCTGAGGAAGACTGTAACAAAGTAGATTGTGGGAAGATGCTGCCAGCCTATGTTGCAAGTGTGACCTGCTAATTCACAAATACTGAAAATTCATTAAAGAAGATGGCACCTGAGCGTGGGTTACAGTCATGTCAAAATACAGATGGATTATGACAAGCTCTTCGGAGTTAGTCTTCAATAAAAATAGCCATCTGTGATGATAAAATAAATACAACTAGCACCATTGGGAGGCTAATGCAAAGAACATCTCAGGAAAGACAACACTTGTTAAGTTTGGTATTTTCCACATAGATGAGCCATAAAATATCCATCCCGAGACATTTAAAAGCAACTTCAAAATTATTAAGTTATCATAAATAGCTTCTAAAAAGAAAACATAGACAGTGCAGAAGAGGAGTTTTCTATACAAAAAAGTAAAGTATTTTATTCTACCATGAAAAGGAAACACTGCAGAGTAGGGTGTTGTGTATGTTCAGGATACTGAAAAAAGTACTAGATTTTAAACTGTTGACTTTGTCTGGACCAATCCCTTCAGAGTCCTTTGGATGAGATGAAGTTAAACCTCTCTCCTACAGTCTGGGATTCAAAGAGCTCTCAATCTTGTGAGACAGAAGGTGAAAGAATTTCATTAAAAAGCTACAAAATTTTATTAGATTAATATAATAATAATGTACCTTCTCTAGTCATAGATATCCATTATTAGATAATCCTTTTTACACAGGTTGGTACATTTGTTTTATTTTAAGCCTTGATTTTTCCATACTCAAAATTGTTTTTGATTTAATCTTCTGTGCTCACATTTGCCTTTATATGATTATTCTAGCTACAAATTTCAATTTTCTAAGCTGTCCACAAATGCAACAGAATATTTATATCATGCACAACTGCCACAAGATACTGAGCAGAAAAATTACTACAGCTACATGATTGTCTTCAACTATCTTGCAATTTATTCAATTTTCACTGCTAGAAAGAAGTCTCCAAACTTTACAGTCTACAGCCAAATTATATTGATCTGAAGTTATACTTTTATCGTATATCCTGCCATATTGTTTAAAGTTCTTTAATGTTATATTTGTTGGTGATTTGTCCTTGCCACTTCAAGATCATGTAAAAACATTATAATTTCCAAAGCATCCTGCTTTTTACCCATATGAATTCTCCTAGCTACATCAGAGATTCCCAGTCCTGTGAATAATGAATGAATAATTTAAGACTCAATTTCTTAATCTGTTGCATTCATTCATTTTACAATGAGTTTGATGAGAATTGAAGGCACTAACTATCTCACAGAAACGAGCATCTGAGCTGTAATTTTATTTTTTAAAGATTGCTTCTGTGAGGAAAAAACTAAATAGAACTCCAAATAATAATTTAAAGTGAAATCCGTGAGCATAAAGATATTAATTAAAACTCTTCTCTTCCTAACCTCAGCTGTTTAAGCCTGCAGTTACTATTTACATAGAATCCAGGGAGTTTCACACTACATGTTTCATTTTCAACATTTCAACAGCACTAAGCATGAAACGAGAATAGTTTATCCAGCAGATGCCATCCACTAATTTCCAATTCTAAAAGAAAAAGTATTTTTACAAAAAAGCCACTACATGGGGCTTTTTTTAAAAAACAAAAAGTTTTAAAAAGCCACTACATATACCCAGTATTTTTTAGCTTTATTCAAAGCAATCATGTATATAGTCTCTTCCAATACAGATTCACTACTGTGTTCTATTGTCCTGATGATTAAATTCATTTTTAATTGAAAATAGATTTAAAATAACTTTCACAATATTTAAAGGATAAAATTTCTCACAGACTTTTGTTCTGAACCTCTTTGGGATGTTCTAAACCTTAATGGGATTTCATAGAAAATCTAAAAGAAGCAAATTCACAACAGTTAATATACTTTAATTTTGAACGTAAGGTTCGCTGGAATAAAAAGTTTGAGCTCTGTATTAAAACAGCGTTTGCATATTAACAACATTTATTTTTATTTATTTGTATATACAGACCTCAGTCTAGCCATGAAAAAGGAGAGAGGATGGAAGAACTGTGATAAGAAAAAAATAGCATGATTTGAAATACAAAGGAGTAGAGCTACATTCCCATAGGACACAGAAACAGCAAGTTCATCTCTCCATAAATTAGAAATACACATGTTTTTTCAAAAAAAAAAAAAAAAAAGAAAGAAAGAAATATATGATACATAATCTTCCATCATGTATATGAATGATTATAATATTGAACATGTGTTGCAAGATAGCCACATGTGTAAGAAAGAATTAGGACCAAAAACCATGTAAACCATACCAAATTTAAAATTTGAGTAAGCTATTGATACAGCATAAATAAGAAGTCACAGTTCAGTTAGAGCAATCTGTTACTTTCATATGTAACAGCATTTAATCACATCTTTTTTAAGGAGAGTCAAAGAGCAACTGGCATTGCATAGAGAAGGGGTAATGGAATATTTAGAAACATTTTCAAAGAATTACTGAGCAAAAAAAAAATGAAGTGACTAAGCTTTCACTGTTCACACAAGAATCATCCATATCTAGCAAAAAATTCTCAGGGTTTTTCCATTGATTCCCTCCAGTCTTCTTCTATGAGCAACAGCAAGGCAATCAACATGAACATTATCCAACTCCTACCAGAAACCACAGCATTTGCAGACTCTTAGTAAGGGACTTCTGGAAAGATGAGGTATTAACCTACATATTTCGTCAAAGTTAACTACGAAAATCAGGATTTCTCCCAGAATTTACGTAATTTATATGAGGTTCCTGAAAGGCACTACAACAATATTTGCAACCTGTATAATCAAAAAAAGATTGAGTCTTGCTGCTCTACAACAATCTTCCCTTCCTTCACATAGTAGGCCACTAGTTTCAGTCAACAACATTCTGAGTTTTTTTTGTCACAGTAATTTACCTCATTGTTCAGACAGAACAAACAATAGTCATGGTGCAAGTTTAATTCAGTATAACACATTTTGTTTTCTAAACTAGGCTTTCATAAAGTCAAAAGCTTTCAAACACCAGTCCTGACATTTTTATTTAAATGAGATTTATTCTTCTTATGAACATTCTTCTAAATAGGTGTAACGTGATAGAAAACATAAGATAGCAGAGCAGAAAGGTCTTAGGCTACAGCAAGTGAGGTTCTGCTTAGATGTGACAACAGTAGGTACAGAAATAAAAGGGGGAGGAAAAAAATGCTTATCTTTGAAAGGCCTGTAAGGTCCTCAGGGAGGCAGGGATCCTCATATGAGGTACCCTCATTTTCCTGCCAGCCCTTAAATGGTTCTGGCTCCCCCTCTTCTGTTCATTTGGATGCACTGCTTGCACCTAAGCTCCCCTGTGTTGGCCCTGCCTTCCCACCAGGTGCTCAATGACTGCTTCAAGCCATGACTCAGTATTTTCACTACAATACAGTTGTATAAAAAAATCACACTTCTGTATTTATTTTCTACCTATAAAAATACTAAGCAGCATTAGTTATCTACACACCTGATAATCTATAGTTTTGTGCTAATCATGAACATATGATCCCTATTTTTTTTTTAGATGTAACTAGTATCTTTTTCATTATACTAGACAGTAGCTATTTTTGGAATCAGTCTTAAAAAAATGCTTCAAGATTCCATATAGCATAATTCAAGCTTCCAGTTCAGAGAATCCTATGTCTGAGAATACATCTTGATCTCTTGTGGATGGTTTATAGAGATTTGCACAGCTTTTTCAGCTTATACTTTTAAAAAACAAAAAAGATATTTTTAAGAGAAAAAAGTTAATAGGAAAAAAATGTTTTTGATTCATTTACAAATGAATCTGTTTGTTTTTGGTTTTTTTTCTTATGATTCTGCCATAAAACCAGAAATAAAACTCCTCAAAACACACAATGAACATGAACAATAAAGACTCCACAAAATTGAGATCAGCATGACTTCTATCAGAAATTTAAAGCCAAAAAGAGATCCAAATAAACAGAGGTTTCTTCCAGGTTCATCATATAATCTCCTTGAAAGTTTCCACACCTGGCCTCCCTGTGGCATTTCTACTACCAAAGCACTGAGGAAGATTCTTGACATTCTGAAAAAAGTAACCTTTTTGTATCCAATGCCATTGCAAATCTGCAATCAAAACATGCACTCATTAATTATTATTATTTTTTTTTAACTTTAACACATTTTTCATGACCTACAAAAACCATTAGCTCCCTTTCTTTTTTCAGATACTCTTTTGTCCAACTTTTCAACAAAACTTCTACGAGTTTAAAATATAATTTCCTGAGATATTTTCTTTTTCCACGTGGCTAACCTCAGTGCTACTTAATTTAAAATGTAGGAAATTATCAACTGACAAAAATAACAAAGAATATAATCTTTGTATTGCTTGAAAAAACATCCATATCAGAAGCTCATATTGTGAATGTACAGGCTTTTTTAGGTAAGATGACAATAGCTTTTTCACTTTGTTAATATTACATCTCATACACTTACTTGAAATAAAGCATTTGAAAGTGATACTATACCTTGTTTCCAAAAACTTAACCAAACTTTGAGAACAAATTCTTGAAGTGTTGTTATTTCCATCATCCACTTTTTCCATATTCTATTGACTACAATCTGCTTTGACTTAGAAATAAATGAAGCATTGCTGTTACACCCAACAATAAGTATGCTGAATTTGTACTTGTACCTAGTCCTCACACATATGCTCAAAATATAGAAGACACCTTATTTTACAGTGACAGTGATACTACTGTATTTATTTTATTTTCTGAACAATTGTTAGGAGGAGTGGACTTCAGTCCAAAGAATTGTCTCTCAAAACTTTTGAGGAGAAAAAAATAAAAATCAAAGTATGGAATAGACGTGTTGTTACAAATATTTCCTCATGTGTATGTTTAAAAGCAGTAATGAAAAAGTAATTTCCATAACTGTGTAATTTCTAAAAATGTGTATTCACATTTTTGTCTTACTTTCCTATTTCTCAATTACTCTTAAAAAAAAATAAACTGCACTGTCAAAGATCTAGCAGAAATTATATATACTTTACATACAATTGAACGTATTACATGTCTTCCTGTCAAAATTTACAACGATGCATTGTTAAAGAAGCCCAACCAATACTTGTTCATTCATCCATCAAGAAAGCAGTACTCTCTAATGCTCTCGTTCAATTTATGACACCCCAAACAGTAAGACATTACCTATTTCTCCTTGAGAGTTTATTCCATCAAGTCCTAATGCTACAACACCATGCTTTGCAATCAACATTTAATGCTAACTTTCTAAAATATGCAAATTTGTATCTGCTCTGCTAATACATATTTATAGAAAGTACAGGTACTTATTTGTATTTGTAGATAACAGAAAAAAAATTGACATTCCAATTTTAATTATTTTACCTTAATGGTAATCCTAAAGGAAATCAAGGGAAACAGTGTTTTCTCCATATTTGATAGATGGATGGACTTGTCACTTGCAAGAGAAAATCAGAAGGAACCATTATAATGACAGTGCTGTTAAAGGCAACAGTTCTAAATATGAGATAAATTGCTGTGAGAAAAGCAAATGCATTGTCAATATATCTTCAAAAACCTCCTTAGCAGTTTTTCCATCACTGTTTCACACTGTCCTACTCAGATCGATTTCTCCCACCTGCAGAACTCTTTCCCTGATAAATTTCAGTACTTCAATTCAGCAAAAGGGTAACAGTTTGTCTACTTTGAGTAGATGGATTTACCAGTATGTATATTTTCATTGTGACTACATCAAAATACTGGAAAGACAAGTGCTTGATGTGTTGTTTTTATACAATGAACTCACACTATTTTTCTGGATGTTTTGAATAGCTTGGAAAATGAATATAATTATTCTCAAGTCCAACATAAGAGCTGAAATAAACTTACCAACTCAGAACTAATTGGTATTCAAGTTTATAATTACTGGCTTTGTCAAATAGATCTATTCTGATCGTTTCACTTTATTAGTACTGTCACTCCTTTTAAATTTTAACACTGAGTTTAAATCAACCTGTCTTTAGTAATTTCCAGGAGTTACACAATTATGCAGGTAGCAATTAGACTAGTTTGGACATGAAAAGCAACTCTTGAAAAAAACAGTGGATCTGTACATTCAGTTCATTAGGTGATTATCATTGTTAGATTAATGTCAAGAAAATGTTTTAAATAAGAGTTACACCAATTTGCATCTCCTTTAATAACAGAAAGATGCATATGAAAAACTAATTCTGTTATGTCATTTACAAATCTATCAAATTTTGTAATCCTCGCATGAACTACTTGGACTATCCAATTGTGTACACAGCACATTTTCCTCCACTACAACATTAAGTGAAATTGAGTTTTTCAATGTGAAATCAAGCTGACCATCTAAAATTGCACATATAAACAGAAATATTCAAGTTTTCTATATACATTTCTGGAATTTCAGATACAGCATGAATTAGCATAGTAATATCAGACCTGCAACTTTGAAAATGAACATAAAGCTCCTTTCAAGCCAGTGAATGCCATGAGCTTTCAGTTCCATCCTCCTACACCCACCTACCTCAGTTTCCCTCTCAAGGCTGTTTACAGTAACAGACAAAATTCACACAGATTATTGTGGCCAAGTATCATTAATAGAGCCCATAGTCCATTGACTAGTTGTCAATAAACTGTACATGTTTGAAAGGAATAGTATGACTACTGAAATAAGAAAAACAAATATATCACAAAAACACATGTAATCAGCAGCTATGAAAAAATTTCCCACATGCATCTGATTCCTGAGGATACATTCGACCACAAGAACAACTTCAGCCAAGGACTGCAAATAATCACCAACACCCACAGATACTGGAACTTAGATGTACCTCTTTTTGCCATCCTTTTTATTCTTGAGCCTCAGTTTTTTTTCTCGGCCTTCATAAAAACCAAACTAACATCAGATTTAGCACATATGTTAGGAAGGAGTGCAGGGCTGGTAACAGCAACCCTGATATTCCCAAACCAAATAACAGGGAATTCACATGGTATTGACACATAGCATATGGGTATGGGAGGTGGGGCTGGAATAGCTATCAGCCTCCACCCTAGAAAGTTCACCTTTTAGGGAAACACAAGTATTCACCGCTCTCCCTGGTCTTTGTACCACTGTATCACATATACAAGGAAGATGATGATTGCGTGTAACTGTAGTCTTAATGCTCTAGATAAAGGAACTCTGAAGGAGTTTTTAAAGTTTTAGTTTAAGAAAACTCCTTAAGTTTTTAAACCCTAACACTGCCTACTATGAAATATAGGCCTTGCAGGAAAATTCAGTTTTGACCTCAACTCACAGAGATTAATCTCATCCAAGCGTACATGTCCTCAAGTTAAGTACATTCACATGATCTGGTTACTTTAAGTTTTACAATTAATATATAGTTTATTCTAGACCCACATATTTTCCCTTAATAAACGCCTTTGATACCTATACTATGTGTTTAAAGGCCAAGCACATCATCTCCGGTATTCACCAAGGATTAAGTACAAAAATGAAAGTACTGTAAAAGAAAGAGGCAGATATCACTGCATTTTATGCCCTTAAAGTAGATTAAGGACAAAAAATGTCTCCTTGATACAGACAAGTAGGATTTAGATGTGAACTAGATGCCAAACTGCCCAGCCTTATGAAAATTAAAGTACTTTCATGTAGTCCCCACAAGACAATGATCCTTATAGAATCAGACCGGTGTATTTTTTTTCCCCTGTCTCCTAATTTTAGCCCAAGTATAAGTTGTTTTAACAAGGGTACTTTTCATTTAGTAAGTGAAATAATGGCAGAAAAGCGTTGCAACAACAGAGAGCAGAAAGAGACAACCACCTGAAGTATTTAACTGCAGACTATTGTGGGTTTTGTAGTCCTCGGTGATCTTTAACTGGCTCAACAATGCTTTTGTTCATATGAAAGTTGAGCCATACTTAGACCAGTATGGATATGAGAACATGCAGGATAACTCTAACTAGCTTTCCCATTTGGATATGGCCTCCATTCTCACAGAGGCACATAATTTGGCCACACACACAGTTTAGCACTTATAAGATGACTTATTCGTAAATCATCTACTTGCATTGATGAAAAGAAATTAGTACCATACTGAGGATAGTTCATGCTCTTTTCTGAGCCAATTATGAACAGCCAACTGTAAGCACTCTGATTTAAGACACATGAATGTAAATTAATGTGTATATCTACTTATTCAATTCCCAAATACCTTTGAGGTTCCGCAGTTATTTATTTTGTTCACTGTACCCAGAAGCTTTGTTCTATCAGAGCACTTAGAGCAGAATTCCACATGCTTTGGCTATGGGTATGATTTGCACTCAGTCTACAGCCAGTAGAAAATCTAAGCTGCGAGTTTGGAATAATTCTCCTTGTTACTCAGACAGAATATATTTGAGCGCCATTTGTCCTTTCTCTTTGAAATTGGCAGTTCTTGTGAAGCTATCTTTTTGAGCATCAAAATTCAAAGTTAGAATAACACTTGTTTATGCACTTCCAGAAAAAATCACACATCATACAAAAAAACACACCTTCACCCACAAAAAAAAAAAAAAAGCCCCTAGCCATAAGCTTATCCAACCATAAGCAACAGAAACTTATCCCCATTTTCACAATTTGCACATTTTACATGGTGTTATGTAACACAATCTTAATTTTAAATAGCAATAAAAAATAAAAAAATAAAATCCTACTCCTGTAGATGGTTGTTATTATATGGAAGATCTGTAAGAGTTTCACATTAATGTATCAGAAACTGCTGACCAGGAAGTGATATATAAAACATAAAATGATATGATAAACTAACTGCAGACAAAGCATATTGTTTTGTATTAACAACAAACATTTCCAATCTGGGGGTAGTATTAATGAGAATCTTACAGATTTAGTCAAACTTTGTTAGTTTTTCCTGTAATCCATATTGAACTGATTTTAAAAATCACTGGTTTGTTTGTAAATATTTTGCATAGGAAAAATCATAAGTTCAGTTTACAGATGATCGTATTTCCATAAAATATTGATTTTTATATGTGCACACACCTTTTCAGTTGATAACTTTGTGTGAATGCTTATGTTTGTAATTGCTTGATTTTTTAGGTGCTGATTAATACACAGAGATGCGATCTCCAAGTTGCCATCAATAATAATAAAACAAGCAAACAATTTTATCTCTTGCAATGTGTTTTTCTTATGCTAAACATCAAACACAAGCACCTCTTTAGCTCAGCCATAAGAAAGACTTGGCCAGATTCAACACTGGTGCCAATCCAACAGAGACAGAAAATCCCATAGAAGCCAATAAAATTAAATAATGCACCATTTATATTAAGGTAAGTTGAATAAGAAGGTATTTGGAACCGGTCAAAAAAAGATGAAGGCTTTCTTCATTTTTTTAAACATACATCTGGAACATTAGCCGTTTTACTGTCAATTTAAGTCATAGATTACAAAAATCAACATCATATGTTCTAGTGTTAAAATGACCACTTTAAAATCTACAAGCATAAGAAAAAAATGTTACCCTAAAACCAAAAGAACTCATTTCACAGAGAAGCTGATGGCAGCATGCAGCCCATGGGTTCCACAGCACTAAATCAATCTGTTTTCCCTGCAATGTGTAAAAAAAATGGGAATCAATATGCCCTCTACATGAATTAGTATGGTCCATAAATAGGCTAGTACTTTCAGTTTAAGATATTATTCATCACCACCCCACAACTATCATCAAGAAAAATTACAACATGGTAGAGATAGAGCCACAAAAGCATTTAAATTCCAGAATTTGCTTCTGCAAGCAAAGAGTACAAACATGCATCTCTATTTTCACTCAATTTGTACTATGTAGTTGGCACTAAATCAGTCTTCAGTTACACCCACAGTCACTGGTGTCTGCATGCTTGTGTGAAGGTAAAAGTACTGTTGATCTGCTCTTTCTGGGTTTTGTTGTTTACTTGTAAACCAATTTTTAATTGTTACTCAGTCTCCAATCATGTTCCCTTTCTTGCCGGGAATCTCAAGCAATTTACAGTAAAATACATTACTGCTGTTTTTACGCACATAAACACTGAGGTTTAATTGGGACAGCTCTTCACTGTCCTTACCCTTCATTGCCACAAGACTGCGAAGTGCTCGCTCACAGAAGGATCATTAATTTTCAATGGCATCAGTACTATTAACAACATTACCCAGGCATTCAGGACTAGCATTTAAAAAGAAAAAATAAAAAAAAGGTAAAGAGATGCACAGTTCTCTGGTCTTCAGACTCACTGGTTATGCCTTACTGCTCCAACAGCAGGCACTGCAGTACCACTGGCGATCCATAGACCATATGCAGTACAGTGGTGCTGACAAGATACATCCAGGTCAGGATTGGGCTCCCCCTGATCTCACAGGCTGAAAGCCAAACAGTTCTTGTTAGCAGATGACCAGTATAGGTAGGCACATGATACTGAATGGAGTACAATAACCATACCTAGTTTGTGTGGGCCTGAATAAAATCCAGTTTGCTTAATCTGTAGTGCAAAGCAAACCACAGCAGCAAAGCCCACGCCTAATCTGAACTAAAATGCTAGTTCTTGTTCACAAATGCATACTTACGTGCCCGAGCAACACTTAAATGAACTAAAAAATCTCAACCTGTTATTTAGCATTTAATTCCACAGTGTTATAGGATAATTCTTGGGACTCAAGCATTGAAATTTTTGGAAATTCATGTAAGATCTATCAGCCAAAAAAAGGAGAATTGTCTAGGATCTACTCAGAGATGAAAGGAAAGTTTTTAAATTTTTCATTAATTATTATTTTTAGATTAGCTGTAGATTATCTTATTCAGCAACTCATCCAATGACTTAAATCCTAGGAGGTGTAACAGCTGGAGTCAGCACAAATGCTTTGTATTGGACAAGCAGCTGCCAGCACAATTGAGTTGGCATCTATACCTGTAGTAGATCAGAAAGATAATAGAAAAGTACCTGTATATCAATGTAAATTAATTAATATCAAAGCCCCTCTTCACATAGTAAGGATATGATCAAAATTTCTAGTCAAAATGTGTCAGGTGAGTAAGGAAGCAAATTTCCCTAGCATCTGTTCTGACAGAAATAGAGCAGTTGGTTCATGGGCAAGTGGCAAAGTTCTCAGTGAGTTTGGTAATGGTAATAATCACTGTGGACAGGAATGTTTCAGAGAAAATAAAGTTTCAGATTAACAAATTGCCTGTGAATCATTAAGAGATAGGGCATGAAATTATATTAAGCCATGGCAACAAAGGGCTTACAATTATTCATGGAAAAAGTCAACCAAGACAAACTGCTATAGCATTCATTAAACTAATGAGGGGAAGCACTTTGAATTGCAGTTTGAGGATAATACCTTGAGGTCAGAATGCAATTTGATGCAGCTTTGGTTCTCTTCACTAAGAGCTATGATACTTTTTGAAAACTGAACTTTATGAAAACCTGAAGTCATGGGTACAACTGCCTCTCCTTCAGAGAACAAAAAGGAGAAAACTTGTATGAAATATATGTATGCCTTAGTTTTATTTGAACATTACCCCGTGCCTCTAAGTTATAAGAAAACCCTAACCTCAAAGGCTGCTTTTCTGAGAAGTATGAGTATCAAGTGAAATAATTTGAGTTTCACGTTTATCAATCTACTTAAGGAAAAGGACATAGAAAATGGATGAAAAGCATTAAAAAAGAAAGAAAAAATGTAACACCCACAATATCCCAAACAACAGTATCCATCACAGAAACACAAATAGATAACTGCAAGTTTGCACTTGCTGACTTAATTTGACTGAAACTAATCAAGCACTAACCAGTCAATTAGCAGTAGCAGACCCATGGAGGTAATAACTTTCAGAATGAAGGCAGAGATGAACTCTGAACCAGGCTGAAGGTGTCTAAATCTGGCAATAGTGTGGAGAAGTTCACCTCCCTGACAGACTTGTATAATATCCTGGCTAAAATCCAGAATAGGCAGAAGGACTTCCAAAGCAAAAACAATTATCATGTTCTTTAGAAGTCTTTGTCTTACTGTAAGGTTTAAGGAACAAATTATCAAGAACCATAAAAAGTGTCGTGTTTGTATAAGGGAACAGACAAACTTTTACCAGGAATTATATGCTCCATTCTCGCACTGAGTATTTCTAAACTGGGGAGTAAGGTCTTATTACTGCATGTCCTGTTTGAGTAACCGCAAACCCGTAAGCACTGCCTCACGTGCTGTATTTTATCCAAGACCATAGTAAGTAGGAAGCTTCCTTACGGACTGCAGCTATTTACTCTTCTAACACCACAAACAATTCATGAGTGACACAACATAGTTCAATAACCAGGTCATAGCCTGATCTACACAAAATTAGACAAAACATTTATGAACAGTTTTACCCAATGCTTAGCCTGTAAGCAGGTGAAAATGCAGATAAGAGAGTTGCATGGAAAATTCACCCTTTCCTCTCCCCCCCCCCCAATAATTACTATCTCCTGAAAAAACAAATTAAACAAAATGGAAGAAAACAATCTCAAGTTCAAAAAAAATCTATGTACTTGTTACAGATATCAGCTGTTTCTGTTTTACAGATTATGCAATCCAGGACATAATCCACATAATCCTAGTAGACTATTTTGGATATTAAAGTCTTTTTACCCAAATAAAAAGAAAATTATCATTAACACCCAAACAACATAGAGCAAGAGTTTGCTCAAACATCATTCATGTCAGCTCTGAAATCAACAGGCCTGCTGTCCAGTGATCAGCACTGGGAGTCTAGACAAGAGGTATTTCATTCACCTCCCTGCACAGTCAGCATTTGTCTTCTAAAAATAAAATAGATGTTATTATTTCAGACATGAGAGAAGGAACATGATAATTTTAACAACTGCTTCACAACAAAATCAAAACAACCCTCCCTGGATTCAGCTGACTATCTAAAAAAGAAAGTCTTTTCTAGCATTAAGCCATTGTGTCTCTCAGAAGCAGGTGAGAGAGTTTAACAGAAGTTTAAATCATATGTGATTTATCTGTTATGTATAATATCTGTAACTGAATAGGTTGAAGTTAAGCATAGAAAAAATACTCCCATTGTAAATATTGCTTATTGCATGCTAGAGCAATGCATATGGAATATTTTTGTAAGAAAATATTGTAACAAATAAATAAAGGCTTCCAACATTGTAAGGAAGTATAAAATTCCATAGATACAACATAAAATAAACGATGGTGGGTTTTTTGTTTGGTTGGTTTTATTAATCCATGATGAGTCACACTATTCATCAGACAACACTGGTTTATTGCCTCTGCCCTACATCATATACTTCACAAGATCAGACCCCTTCTGTATACTTACCTTGTTGCAGATTTTCTTCCTTTGTAGCTTTGGAAAGAAATGATCCCTTCAGATGGCTAAAATAATAAGCTACCCTTGACAAATGAGATTTGATTACTTCTGCTTCAGCCTGAATGACAATAAAAATGTTATCATAAGATTATCCACACACATTGTCAATTCATGGATGATATTTGGACAAATTTTACAACTTATGAATGTTTATTATCTCCACATGTAGTGGTAGTTTTAGATTAGCACTGAGTTTGTCCCTTGAACTTTTAATTTTCTCCTTCATGAGTTCACAATAATACTCTGGCAATGCTTGAAATTTTTCAGTTATAATCTAAAGATGAGTAGAGTTCTCTGTGCATCCACTACCATCATAGAAAGATTAAAATACTGTACTGTGCTGCAGCTGAAATATGTTTCAATGTGCTTAGACAGAGCTGCTTGAAAGAGCACAAAATAGTATTAAAAAGTGCATATAACAGCTAGCTGTTGATTGACAGGATCAGTACTGCAGAAAAAAAAAAAAAAAAACATACTAAATTGGATTGTGCTTAAAAAAAAAAAAAAAAAAAGGGAAAAAGTCAACTGTTTCCAAATGAGAGGACACCTCAAGAACAAATGAAGATAATATGCTTGTATTTCCTAGAAAACGTGATTTTTACAAACATGGAAGCGTAAAGTGAAGCAAAACTCACAGCAGACATTATTTGACCATATTCCTTTAAATGCCCGAGGAACCACTACAACTTGGATTATCATCTGAAATATTCCTGCTGGAGCGCTTGTCCTTCACATTCTGTGTTCACAGTCCTCAATCACTCATTGGAGTAGAGATCTACTACAAATGCAAGAGGAGGATTAAAAGTCTGGGGGTTGGTTACATTTTTTATTTCCTTGCATTTTCAGTAGTCAAAAAAGAAAAACCCTCATCCATCACTTCAATAGAAGTCCACAGGGCATCCATTTATTCTATTCAGAACAGGATCCAATTAGTTCAGAGCTTTATTTATGTTCTTTCAATGCTCAGAAGTTACATTTTCTTGGCTGTTATCTGAGCATTACTATTTATTATTAGTCCACAATGGAGATCCTATTGTAATGAACTGTGATACCCTGGCATACTTTATGTTTGCTGGTCATATCAAATTTATTGCAATTACTCTTGAAGTAGATAGCATAATTTAGAGAAATCTCATTGTGGGGAAGGGAACTCCTGCACAAGGCTCTCGCTGAATTTTCTATAAGCCTGTGCCAGGGTTTTCTGTTCCAAAAGCTTGAATGATTGCCCGTCATCTCAAGATTAATGCTTTATGTAATAGAAAATTTTAATTTAAAAATGAGCAATAAGTTCATGACAGATTCATTTCATATCAATAGAGAGAACATACAGTTCTAGTTTTTTATGATTCCAAAACAGAAAATGAGGCTTTAAAATAAACCTTTGTTATTAAGTAAGACACTTTGTTTCCAAAGAGATGCTTTGCCTTGAGATGTTTGGCTAGTTATTATTGAATATCTCAGCAGAAACATCTGGTGAGCTGGGTTCCTCTTCTGGATCCAAATCAGGTTTGCTGAGTGCATCCTAAATCACTCTATTAGGTCTGCTGAGGAAAGCAGGGGATCTCAGTCTAAGATCCATTCCGAAAGCTTGTGCAGAAGTAATCACAGGAGCAACTCCAGGAGATGGAAAAATTCATTATCTGCGGTCAGCTCAATAAACATGA
The DNA here is from genome assembly GCA_035772895.1 of Perdix hodgsoniae. Classification (NCBI taxonomy): domain Eukaryota; kingdom Metazoa; phylum Chordata; class Aves; order Galliformes; family Phasianidae; genus Perdix; species Perdix hodgsoniae. The sequence continues at coordinate 11,900,675 of JAPSGF010000016.1, forward strand.
ATATGTCTGCCATTGAAGAACTAGTGTGGGCTCAAGCACTGCCCAATAATCACATATCTAGTTTAATTGTCAGCACACTCCCTTTACAGACCTAGTCCGCAGCAGGGGTCCTTCCTCTTTCAGTTGACTGTTGGAAGTTGCAGTCTGCAGAAGGCACTGCAGCTCTGTCCTACCTTACCTTGTCTCCCAGATACTCCACCCTCTCCTAAGGGACCACATTAACATCTCCTGGTAGAAAAGCTTGTCTGTGGGAGTTACCAGACATGTAGAGCACACCCATGGCTTATTTTTCAACCCTTAATAATATACTTCTTTGAATGGGAAGCTCAGGAAGCACCTTAATATTGTCAGCAATGTTTTCTGCTGATTCTCCACAGACTGGCCCTTCTTCCAGACAAAGACTTTAAATAAACACTGCAAGACTCAATGTCATTAGAAAAAAAAAAAAAGTTTTGTAATTTAAGAAATCATTTAAGTCAAAGTTATCATATAGATATGTTGCAGTGATCTAGTTTTCTAGTGCAATCAGTTTTCTAGTGCAATACTCATTGCTGCTATGTTATCGATTTTCTTGATGTTACACCTGGGATACATTTAGCTGCTGCTTCATAAAATTACCATTTGAAGTCTTATTGATAGTAATCAAGTGAGCATCTCATTATATTATCCCTCCTTTCTTAACAATAGGAAGGAATATCCACCAGGGATGGCAGAAAAGGCTAATCCATAAATTTCTCATTAGCTGAAAGGGAGAGGAACATTCACTTGAATAATTGAATATGTTTAGCATCACAGTCTGCAGTTAATCATGTTTACTTACCCTTAGTTCTCTAGCATTCACAGAATGATATCACATAAGTTTTAGCACAGCATTAACACTTATCAGTGTGCAAACTAACTGTTCAGAAGTACATTGAAGGATGCATATTTTTAAAGCACTGAGAAAATATCTGTACTAAAAATAAACTCAATTAAATTTGCATATAGCACCATTATTCTAATTAACGATCAATAATAAGCAAATTTTTGAAATAAAGCTGAAGTGAGTTATTCACAGGAAGTAATTTACTCAATTAATTTGCTTTACTTTTCTGCTTAGAAGTTTCTCTGTTACCTTTTGAATTTGTTTAATGATTTCAAATGTTTTGTTTACACAGACTGCTAGATTTACCAAAGTGAAAAATCTGTCTTTAATTTCTAGTTATTTTTTATAAAGTATTCAGAATACAAAGGAAAATACAAAAGACAAATTCAGCAGATTGTCACAAACCATTTGCAACAGAACAGCTTGAAAACAAAAGAGCCAAAAGGCAATTACAGGATAATAACATATTAGGGAACTCTCTGTAATATCTTACCTTAATCAATCTTGCTGCAGTTATGAGCCTCTGCCCTTTTCTTTTTACCATGTACTAGGAGAAGAAGTTGTTTTCCTGTTCTCCATGGAAGATTTTAATTCAAATCTGTGATAATTTCTATTTTCAGCTCTAAAGTTTACTCAAGATTTCCTCACAATTGGGTTATCTAGATTGTCTGATTTTTTAAACTTTGTCAGTGCTCTTCTCTTGACTGACTCACTTTTTGGAAATGTATCTAGTATGCACATTCTACGCTGGGTGGAGTATACATATATCTTACTTCATATTTATCTTCTTTGTCACATTAGTACAACACTGATTTGAATTGATTTCCTGTTGTACTGAGGAGAAACTGTTCTGAGTCTGTTTCTAAACCTGCATTTGTGTATTAGTTTGCATGTATCCTAAACAGAAACATTGTGAATTTTTTGTTTTGTCTACTGTATATGATCTGCAAACCCATTTATTCTTATTGTATCGGAGCTGCTGAATCACGGCCTGAACCTTTGACTAGTTATCTGAGGCAAGCAGTATGTCAGCCCTGGAAGCACAGGTGAAAGCAATTCACCTGTGCTGCAGGAAGGGGTGGAGCCAGGCTCCACCTCTCCTAGACCCATTTAAGTGCTGACTGCCAGGGAGGAAGGATCTCTTCTGAGAGAGTCAGTGTTGTACTAATGCTTCTAGATGTCATTTAACTCCTTCACCATGAAATATCTCACATACTAAGGTAATTCAGTTTATTTAGGCTTTCCCAAAAATGTTGTGAATGACTTTATTCAAGTGCTGGTTTTATGCCTTTAAATTCCACCTCCATGCATAGCAGGAGGAGTACCTGCTATACCAATATAGCAAATATACCAAGAAACATACAGTCCTCTGCATCTCTGAAAGCAGGTTTGCTGCTCCATCACTTTCATGTGCTAGAAAACCTGTTGATTAATTCAAATGTAATAAGTTAACAATGAGTTGATGGCTGGTGGCCTATACAATACAGCCGTGTTAACACATCAAAAATGTTAACAGACTTGTATCAAAATAATGTCAGCATGATCTCCATAGTTGCTGGTCTTGTATGAAGTCTAATGTATTAGTCTTCCATAAAAATGCAGCACTACGGTATCACAACTGTTGATATGACGTTCTGTAGGAAAAAAAGCCACTAAGATATCCAGGTTCTTTGCACAGTAATTGAACCATGCCTTTTTAAATGTGTGTTCTTTCTTTTTGATTTTCATTCTATTTTTTTCTCTGGAAGCAATAAATGTAAACCAAGTTTTCACTACTTCTGATGCACATTATTGAAACAGACCTCCTGCAAAACAAGCAAACAAAAAAAGCTGGATATGTATTACCTAAAATATATATTTTTAACATCCCCTCTTTTTTTTCTTCCTAATTTACTGAGATATTTGCTGAAACCAATCTGTTTTCAAGAACAGAGACCTGGAATGTGCCTGCTACATCTAAGTCTCCTGGCTCTGCAATTTTAGTGGTTTTACTCCTTTCATATAATCCCACTTATCAGGCTATCAAACGCTATCTTAGGAAGTGTCATCTTTCTTACCTCCTCCAGTAACTCTGAATGCCATGCAGTTCTATTGGAAAGACATTGCAAAAGTTATTCCTTCTTTCTTGTGACTAAACAGATCAGGCTTTACATCTCTTTGGGCAAAGGAAGCTCACAGTCTCTTCCTGCATTCAGGCCAATTTGAAAGCTGGCTTCGAGAAAAGCTGACCAGAGGAATATACAGTCTTATCAGCACCTCAAAGAACAGCTGCAATTCTTCAAGTTTTAATACATCTAATAAATTTTGTGATTACTTCTGCTTCTTTCCTTACCTCCTTATCCATTCTAAAAGAGAAAATGAAACTTTTTTTTTAGGTTGTTTCTATCTGGTAAGATGACATACCTAAATTACTTAGTTTATCCCACTCCATCTGAAACAATAATATTTTACTAGATTGCATATGGAAATCAAAACTTTCAGATCAGATGGGAAGTTCATGGGCATGTTGTAACTGTTGGACTACATTTTTGCTGTGTAAAAATGACCACAAATAAAAGCACTTTGAAGTACTATGAAGTATTTTAGTCAGAATGCATTTGTTCATCACACTAAATCAACTTCATTATAATTATATTCTGGACTGTTTTTCAAAGACAGTCCAGCATTGTTGGAGACTTAAATGAGGCAATGGTAGCATCAGTATAACACGTGATTAATCTAGAATTACAGAATGATTGTTTTTAAGTCCATCAGTGTTTGGTATATTCCAGTGACTTAAATAAAGTTCACTACTTTGAACCTTAAAAAGTTGCTGACGGTCCATATTTACAAAGTATAGAAACAGGTTGTCCTACAGAGAGCAGTTTTCTTACAGTGTGGCGTTACAGAATAGTCTCAGTCACAATACAATATCCCTGAAAAGAAAGCAAGTCTTTGGATATCACAAATAACCAATTTCACAGTACAAGCAGTCATAAATAGAGCTAAATTCCCTTTAGTAATAAACTATTCATCTTTGTGCTTCACTGAGTTCAAAGAAAAACATTTTTCAGAGTTTAAGCAATTAAGTTTACATTTTATTTTCTTCTCTAGAAAGGAACTTATCACAAAAGCATGGGATTAAGAAGCCACTGTGCTATTGGAGGTATTCTCTGCGTATGAAATTTCAATTTAGAAAAGCATGTAAAACCCTAGAGGCAGTTAAGACCCAATATGCTAACGCTATTTTGTTTTCACAGTGTATTTATTTTGTATCATCACTGACCCAGATGATTAGCTGCTGAATTAGAATGGCTGAGCATTACATTCAGCTAACGAAGTCTACTCAGCACAAACCAAAATGACAATTACCTATGCAAATCAGTCAAAGTGTATTTCGAAACAATACATGTTTGTAATTAATATCCCCAAAATCAAAGAGGCTATGCTAACAACAGAAATGCACTGTATTTAAAGGTATGCCAGGGATGACACCTGACAGCACTAAATGGACCCCTGGGGACAGAGTTTCCCATGCAGATGCAACTGGCAGAAGCTCTGCATGTTTCTTTTTGCTCATTTCTGCCTTCCCCACCAAACCTGCAACACCTGCCTGCACCCCACCTGCCTGCAACAGCACCCCAATGCAGCTCCAGCAAGCACATGTCAGAGTACTGGATCAACTTGAAAAGCCTGATTTTGTTGAATTAGTCTCATTTTTCCAAAACCAATTAAGGGCCATTCACACCATCAGGTCTGAGAGAATTACATTGTCCCTCAGAAAACAAGGTAGCTTCTGCTCTGGTATATTGGTACACCTTTAAGTGCTTGGTACAGACATGACCTTTCCAGCAAGACTGCATTCTGCATTTCCAGGACCCTCACTGAAAACTTCTTTCTTTATTTTGTTGAGGGGGTTTTTTTTAATTGTTTTGTTTTTGTTTTGTTTGTATATATGTGTGTGTATGAGCACAGCTAAGGGATCAGCCTGCAATGTCTATTATATTCTAAGCTGCAAAAATACCACTCCTCCAGTGTTGTACAATAGGGACCTAAAAACAAGAGACAGGTAGGACTGCAGACAACGTATGTTCAATTTCTGCTGTTTCAGTGGAGGTATAAGAACACTCTGAAAGAGAGATGAGATGTAAAACAAAGACACCAGCCACCCTATGGTTATTGTTAAAGATCCCATGGCTCTCTTTCTATATGCAAGACTGTTAATAGCAGTAGCTTGGCCAAACTACCTCAGGTAATTATAGTTTGTCAATCTGAACTTCCCATGCAGATCAGACTGGGATGCTGTGCAGCTAAGCAGTGCCTTTGTTTCATAGGTTTTCAGCAGTGCATGAAATGATCCCTGCACATAATTTGAATATCTTTAAAGATTGACTTCACTATAAAAGGAACTATATGGATGTAAAACTAGTGTTATTACCATAGTTTCACACTAGCTTTAGTAACTTTTTCACTAATTCCAAAGCCTTGGAGTTATTATATGGACAGTCTATCCCACAGAAGTTGTCTTTGTGTTGAAAAACATTTTAAATCTTGCTAGTTAGCATTCTTTCAGAGACCTTGAGTTGTTTGATGGTGTTTTTTTTTCTTTTACATAGTAATATATTAAACCTAGCTGAACTAGCTCCTTTGTATAGACTTATTCACATAATACCGCCCTCTTCTCAGGAATGTGAAACAGCTGTGACAATCATGGCTGTTTATTTGCACACTGCTCCACTGACAGATTAAACTTGTAGGTTGGGGCATTTTTTTCTGTTGCAGTTGGCCTGTCTATAAATCTTGATTAGTGAAAGTCATCATGTACTTGAATCAGATGAAACATCAGTTTATGGGAAGAAGGAATGACTGGAGAAATTACTCAGGAAAGCAAATAGTTTTTTTCAGGAAAAAGAAAATGAAGACAAGGTACTGGTACTTTAATGCAAATGTAGCCCATTGAAAAAAACTATTTCAAACAAGTCAGAATTTCAGAAACACAAAGAAGGGATTGGTGAGATGTGCAACATTAGATTTACAATATCAGCAACTGAAAGCCAAGGTCTATTAGCTGGGCAGAGGCCTATGGGGAAGAAAAACTAACAATGAACTTCACCACGAGAAAATATCTGAAAATTAATTTTTTTTACACAATAATCCAGATCAAGAATACATGTGCAACTGGCCTGGATCAAAAATAGGATATCGTTGGCTTTCTGGGCTACAAGGGCATATTGCTGCCTCATGTACAGGTTGGTATACATCAGCATCATCCCCAGCTCTTTTTTGGCAGGTCAGTGCTCCATTCTTATTCCTCTCAGCTTGTATTAATAGCAGGAGTTCCCACTACTCTAGAGCAAGACTTTGCACTTGGTTTTGTTGAACCTCATGAAGCTCTCCTGGGACGACTGCTTGAGCCTCTCCAGGTCTCTATGGATGGCATACCATCTCTTGGATATGTCGACCACACCACACAGGTTGGTGTCATCTGCAGACTTGTGGAAGGTGCACTCGATCGCAGTGTCAAGTGCCAGTGATGAAGTTGTTAAAGAGCGTGTGTCCCAATACTGACCCCTATGGGGCACCACTTGTCACTGATCTCCATCCGGACATTGAGTCATTGACTACCACTCTCTGTGTATGATCTTGTAACCAGTTCCTAATCCATCAAACACAGCACCGATCAAATCCATATCTTTCCAATTTGGAGAGAGGGATGTGATGAGGAACTAAGACCTTTTGGTCTTAGTGGAGTCCTGACACCTATGGGACACCTATGTCCCTTCCCTTGTCCACTGATGGAATTACACCATCATAACAGGTAACAAAGTTTATCAGGCAGGCCCTGCCCTTGGTGAAGCCATGCTGGTTGTCCAATATTACTCCCCTCTCTTTTGTCTGCCTTAACATAGAAAGATCTACCCCATATCTTCCCCAGTACAGAGATGAGGCTGATAGGTCAGTAATTTCATGAGTAATTCTTTCTACCCTGCTGAAGAATGGGTGTTATGCTGCCTTTTTTCCAATCACAGAGACTTAACCTGACCACCATTACAAATATGCAAGTCTAAAAAATGGCTAGGACAAAAGTTAGCAAGGATGCTGAATGACAGGCTGAAGGCACCTTTTTTTTTTTGTTGTTGCTGTTGCTCAGACACATGAACTTACTGCTAGGACTCTGAAGGGTAGGGATTTCACTTGGAGTATAGTTACTACCAAATCAATGTTAGAATTAGTATAGTAACTAAAACACTTAAAAACAGAAAACAAAGCTCAAGAGAATTATCTTTTTGCATCAAAACTCAACAAGTACATATCACTCAGTCTTCCAACCATCTTCTCCTTTCTACAAACAGGCTCATATTCCCTTGATTCTAAATACAGTCTGTCTCCAATATGGAAAAGTCATTCTACAGTTATGTTGACATTTTCAATACTAAACTGGTCATTAGCACACAGATATGTTTTTGCATACAAAGTTCCTTCATAAATTTCTGGAGAAAAAAAAAAAAAAAAACAAAATTAAAACAGTCAATAAATATTTGCTGAAAAGGAAAAAAAAATACTCTAAAGATGTTGTTGGATTTCAGTATACATATATTTTACTCAAATTACACTGGGTACTCAACTCTATTTAGGACTTGAATAAGATGTATATTGCCTACACAGTATTTTTGGATTGAAAGGATTATAAAGTTTAACACACCAAAGATTTTTATGCAACTCTACATGTATCCTACGAGATAAAAATACTGACACCACAGTTCAGATGATTTACTGGACTTAAAAAATATCATATCAGCTCTAAATGTCATTCACACTATTTTTCAGGAGGTATGGATACTAAATAGCCCATCTTTTCATCAGTGCTGTAACTAAGCAAATTTAAGAATCTCACATTAAGAAGCTATGAACAATCATTGTCCATATATTCTGAAAGAGGATTGGGATAGAGGGGAAGAAAAAAAAAGTACAGTACTACCCCTCTTTTCCATTCTTCAGTCCTCAGCACTGTTTCATCCAAAATCCAGAAGTGAAACTGTGATGAATCAATGGCATTGAAATTCTGCTGCTATTACAGCATAGTAGGGAACTTCCATGTCACTAAGTCCAAAAGACTCATTTAAACCAGCGGCATCTGTTCCCCTTTGTATCTTTTTGCATCACTGGAAAGGATCTCCCCGCTGCCCTCATATAAGCCAGTTACTTTTTCCATGACATAGTAATTCCTTGTCATTATGCTAACATCATTTCCTTAAAGAAGATATGCATTCTGAGGTGCATTAAAAGAGCGTGGCCAGCAGGTTGAGCGAGGCAATCCTCCCCTTCTACTCTGCCTTTGTAAAACAACATGTAGAATACTGTGTTCAATCCTGGGCTCCTCAGTTCAAAAAAGACAGAGACTTCCTCAAAGGAGTCCAGAGGACTGAACAAAGATGATAAAACAGCTTGGAACTTTTCCCATATGAAAAAAGGCTGAGTAACCTCGATCTGTTCAGCCTGGGGAAAATAAGACTGAGAGGGGATCTGATAAATATTTATAAATATCTAAAGGGAGGGGAGAGGCAAATGGACTAGTCCAGACACTTCTTGATGGTGTATAGTGATAGGACAAAAAACAATGGCCTAAAATGAACACAGGAAGTTCTGTACTAACATGCAAAAGAACTTTTTTATGGTAAGGTGGTAAAGTAGTGAAACAGGCTGTGAGGAAAGGTTACAGGGTCTCCTTCTATGGAGATATTCAAGATCCGACTTCTATGACCTATTGTAGGGTACCTGCTTTAGCAGGAGGTTTGGATTCAATGATCTATTGTGGTTCTTTTCCAATTCCTGCAATTTTGTGATTCTGTCATTCCACTGGAGGAAGGTTTGAAGTCCCTTTGAAGAATTCTTACAAGGTAAACAGAACATACACAATTGAAATTAAGCATTTGAATCTACTGGGCTTATTCTCTGAAGTCACCACTGCTTGACATTTTAAGCTAGCTCCTTGACAGAGTCCATGGTGGATACCAGGTGGAAGAGATTTCAGTTCAAAGGACTAGTGGACAGGTTAATAGAAGACAAATCCATCATAAAGCTTACACATCACCTAGTGGGGCGTGCCCCTGATCCATGAGGCTATTGGAGAGGCAACACTCTGCTGTTTACCCTGTTTTGATGTGACATGACACTATTCTTTAAGTATCTTTTACTAGCCAAGAATGCAGACAGTTCTTTCATACAGTGCTTAATATATTATTTAAATTGAAATTTCTGAAGCTAAAGCCTTTTAAGGAAGAGCATGTGTCAAACTACTCAGCAAGGATCTGGATCAGAATGAATAGTTGAAACAAGGAATCTTTTATGATATTTCACGATGTGAGGTTTTAAACTACAAACAGACAGGAAAGTCTGATGCACATATGCATCAAGACTGGTGTAACCTGCATAGACTACAAGATCTTTTTCAATTCAAGATCTTTTATCCACTTTAGTCTTCTACTTGCCATCACATTTCAATCATTGTTTTGATTTCTAGTATTCTAAG
>JAPSGF010000016.1:11915048-11946216 GCA_035772895.1 Perdix hodgsoniae
TGTCAACGGTTTATGGGCTGGTCCGGCCCAGTTCCGTGACCAGCAGGGCGGAGGGATCTGCGGATCCGCGCCTCTGGGAAAGGGGAAGCAGGAGACCCCAAAATACTTGAAAACAACAGCACTGATCTGAGGTGGAACAAATGATTTTACTAAATATAGTATTAGTAAAATACAATGAGAGAGAGAGAGAGAGAGTCTGTTTGAATTGTATAGACCTCACCACAATGCTGGGGTGAGAAGTGCAGTCCAGTTGAGTGACTGAAGTACAGACGGCGAAGTGCAGATGGTGAAGCGCAGGCGGCGAAGCGCAGATAGTGAAGCGCAGGCAGCGGAGCGCAGATAGCGAAGCGCAGTCAGCGAAGAGCAGGCGAAGAAGAAGGATCAGGTGACCTTGCTTGGAGTTATATCCCCTTGCTGACCGCAAAGTCTCCTGGGGAAATGCAGCTCCTCTCCAACGGACGAACACTCGACAGACACCAAACCCCACCCCCAATGCACCACATGATGTTATGGTGTGGAATACTGATGACCAAAAATCATAAAACCATGACAAATAGTTAAATTAAAGGTAACAAAATCTGGATTTTACATTCACAAACAATAATATTTATAACAGATGTATGCTGAATATACTCAGACTTGTTCATAGAACATTTAGAATTGGAAGGGCCCCATAAGGATCATCAAGTCCAAGTCCTGGCTCTACAGTATTCCTCTTCTCTGGACTAAAATAGGGAACCTCAGCCTCTTGTCATATGCCTTGCCCTCCAGACATTGTCCCATCTCTGCAGCCCTCCTTTGGATGCTCTCTAATAGTTTTATGTCCTTCTTACATTGTGGCACCCAAAGTTGCACACAGTGCAGGTGAGGCTGCACAGTGCAGAGCAGAGCAGGACAGCCCTTCCCCCAGGTGGTGGCAGTGCTGGGCCTGATGCACCCTAGGGTATGGTTGGCTCTTTGGGCTGTCAGGATGCACTGCCAACTCAGATATAACTTGCTGTAGATCAAAAATCCAAAGTTCACCATATTTATACAATCTATTTGGTAGATACACTTATTCCCCGTTAGTGCTCATACAGAAAAAAAGCCATCTGTAGAGTGGATGTTATTTCCTCCCCACCTTCTATCATTACACTTCTAAAGCATTTACACAGCCAACCTCACTGAATTTTCACTGCAATGAGCCTGAAAGTGACCTGTGACATTGCTTTTTTCTGATGCTCTCAGAGGACAAGAGTAGCAATCTTAGGAATTCTTGCCGAGATTAATGCATTTTCAATTCCAATTCTTTCTCCTTCTGTTTTCTGGGGGCTGGAGGGAGAACGAAGGAGAATAGGGTAACATGATAACACAGATTTGTCCTTATTGTTCCAGAAAACCATTATCCATTACCAGGAAAAGGTTTTACTTTGTGTTGCATAGCACAGTAGACAGAAAACAGCCTTTAGGTTTTCTGTAGGTTACTACCTTTCCAAACTAAAATAAAATCTTTTTTTTTTTTATTTCCCTTCTCATCCTGGGATTTAGATTGTGCCTTCAGATAATTTATTTCAAATCCTGTGGGGGTTTACACGTGCATATCTGACAGTTGTCTTAGAGACAAATGCTTTTCTATTCCAACATAGGGTTATCTTTTATCTGTATCTTCCTGTTTCATTTTCTATCATACCTGAATCTTGGGGGAACACTATAAAAAGAAGTGTAGCATGTTCTATTTGTTGACAGTTTCATTTGTAAAAGAAGATTCAATAATGCTATATCTGTGCTGGCCACCAGTAAATGTAAGTGGGATCTTGCTGTCGGTGGTATACCTCAGCTACATATCTTTCCTCTTCTCATTGTGCCTAAATATAAAATTGAAAAATGCAGAAAGATAAAAACCAAAAGCAAGAGAATACAGCTACCCATACAAACATCATGAAAATACAGTGATCTGCAACTAGAATGCTAAATACATTGAAGAAATCCCCAAAAGCAAGATACTACACAATAAGACTATCTCCTCTTACATACACAGGTATAACACACCTCAGGGCCCAGCGCACCTTCTCCCACTCCATCTTTCTAATTTTATACATCCCCTCAAGTGTTATAGAAGAGAAAAAAAGCAAAAGAAATCCAATCAGTGAGCAGACTGTTTTTTCAGTTAGTTACAGCCTAAAAAAGCAATGCATGTCTTAGGGAATTTCAAAGAAAAGGGAAAAACTCAGGTAGAAACCACATGCTATTTCATCTGAACTCTTTATTCTCTTTTTTATTTATCCATTACATTAGTAGCTGCATACTAGCATAGCTTCCCATTGACCATTATACAAGCTTTAAAGTTACTGAGCTAAAGCAATGCAAATTTAAATCCAAACCTGTTGTTTTATTGCATCTAAAGCCTATTCAGATTGAGCTGATATTCTAGTTCTCTTCCCAAAGCATTCAGAATTTGAAAATTGCTTTCAAGCTTTTTGATGGTCACTAAAAAAGCTGAAGATATCAAGGTTTTATTCACCTGAATTTTAGGAGATCCTGAAAACTCTGTAACATCCCCGATGAAAAGGACCTGGGAGTACTGGTGAATGGGAAACTGGACATGTGTCAACAATGTGCCCTCACAGCCCAGAAAGCCAACTGTATCCTGGGTTGCATCAAAAGAAGTGTGACCAGCAGGTTGAGGAAGGTTATCCTGCCCCTCTGCTCTGTGTTGGTGAGGCCTCGCGTGGGGTACTGCATCCAGATGTGGAGTCCTCAGAACAGGACAGACATAGACTTGCTGGACTGTGTCCAGACAAGGACCACAAAAATGATCCAAGGGGTGGAACACTTCTCCAATGAGGACAGGCTGAGAGAGCTGGGTCTGTTCAGCCTGGAGAAGGCACCAGGAGGGAGACCTGATAGTGGCCTTTCAGTATCTAAAGGGGAGCTACAGGAAAGAAGGGGACATTATCTTTTGCATGGTCTATTGTAATGGAACAATGGGAAACGGTTTCAAGCTCACAGACAGTAGATTTAGGTTAGATATAAGAAAAAAGTCTTTTACAGTGAGGGCAGTGAGTTACTCGAACATGTCGCCCAGAGAGGTGATGAATGCCCCATCCCTGGGGATCCAAGGTAAGGCTGGATCAGGCTCTGGGCAACCAGATCTAGCTCTAGTTATCCCTGTTCACTGCAGGGGAGATGGACTAGATGACCTCCAAAGGTCCCTTCCAACTCTAAGGATTCTATGATTCTATGAAAGCTGCTTTCCTTCAGCCAAAATTATGATCAGTATCCAGTTTCTCAAAAAAAAAAAAAAAGAACAATGAATTTGCTTTCAACGAAAAACAAACAAACAAAAAACAGAAACAAACAAAAGAAAAAACAACAGTATTCAATTATTGCTAACCCTAAATTTGGGGTTTTATTAAGATGTGGCTTCAAATTGGGGTATATAATTATTTTATAGATTGACTAACATAACTCCTACCTTGTTTCCTGTGATGGGTTAAAACCAGCTACATGTAAGAACTTTTCCTGCTTTATGGAGTCTTTCTAGTTATTTATCAATAATTTAACAAATCACTGACAGAGACCTTACTTAAGAAACTATCAGCATCCTCAGAAGTTGTCTTTCTTTAAAGAAACTTAAATACTTTGAATAGAGGACTCTCCCAAAAATCCACACATGAAGGGAAAAACCCTGTTTAAAGTCAGTAGTCACAATAACAGAGAAATGAAATCAACAAAATGTCCCACAAAGACATTATAATTGTAATATTTACTTCAGATTCATGAGAATTCAAATAACTTGAACCTTTATTCACTAGTGACCAACTTGCCACCTGAAACCAGACAAACTGGACATATCTACAGAAGCAAAGGATCTTGCTTCTAAAAGAGAACCTATCTTTCATTTACCTGAATGCTTAATATACTCATTTTGAAGTTTTCCCCTTTCTCATCCCCCCACCTTAAAGAAAACAACAACACAAAAGGAAGACACAATCCTTTAAGCAAGTTGTTTCACTGCAGTAAAACGTCTGTGACTTGACTGCAAAAACCAACACAATCTACGCTTTTAATTAAAACAGATTACCACAGATTTTTTCTATATTCTTCCCTCTTCAATTACATATAAAATCCTCCAAATCCAAGCACTGTATTTTCAGACTGCTTAAAACCATTACATCTTTGATTCACCATACTGTCATTAGTGGTCTAGCTGTCAGTCACATATTGTTGTACTATCCTGTTTGAATGACATAAGATTCTTATGTCTGAAAGCACAACTTTGTTTAAAGTAAATTCCCCTGAAAAAAAAAAAAAGAATGCATGCAGTCTCTGTTAAAATAAATGCTAAAAGACGCCGGAAGTAAATTGCTATAAAAATACTGTCAGTGAGCATGGGTTTTTGAAAAGAATACGAGACATCACATCTAGATATAGTAGTTACTGTCAGCATTATCTTACCATAGAGGAGGGACTGAAAAGCAGATGCTTACACAGTTCCACCATTTAGTAGGAGAAACAGCTAGTCCATGAAATCAAAAGCTGTAACAAAAGAATATTTTTCTTATTGTATCAAAATAGCAGTGAATAGGAGCTTGGATCCCTTCACTCCCAGAGGGCCTCAAAGACTCAAAGCATTAAATCATAAATCTGGGAAATAAGCAGATCTGATTTCACAGTAAGTACAAAGAAGATCATAAAATATCTGAATTGGTTTGTAACAGTTTGATGATGCAAGAGAAACCTACACCTATTGTAGCTACAATCACATGCTTTGTTCAAAAAACACACCTATACTTATCTCTATTTTCTTCCTGTGTTCTGCTTAGCAGGAAAACCTTAAGTTGGAAGAAAAGAGAGTATCTGTCAGATAGTATAAAAAAAATAAAAAGCCAGTAATGAGCAATTCAGGTAGACTGGACATTTTCAATATGTACTCTCATCAGAAACAGAGGAAGAAAGAGATAGAACAAAACTACAGGAAAAATATTTTTTTCCACACGCTCAAACTAAACAAAATTTGTATTGCATTTTATTAAATTAAATGAATAATTAGCAATATTTATAATCAGAATTAATATTTTGAGATTACTATTTCAAGCAGAAATCCATAAACCAAGGAGTACTCATGGAAATAATAATAATCTTAAAAGTGGTAGGGAAGGAGTTAAAAACATCACTGTTAGTTCCTGAAGAAAGTTTGTTTAATCCTCGGGAGCTAATTGCTCAATATTGCCCACATCAAGATTTTTAACCCCTTTTCTGGAGTGTTTAGCACTGCTTCCAAATAGAACAGTAGATAACAGAAGAAATATAGAAGTATTTTTACACAGATTCAATTGTTAGTAGATCAATTTATTTTAAAGAGGAAAATGGTATTTTAACCATATTAGACACATCAGAAAGTCAATCACTGAAGTAAAAACAGAATAGTTTATTCTGTTTTGGTTTTTGTTTGTTTTTTAATGAAGCTACTGCCTACAAGTAACAGGAAGATAAAATCTCATAGGCTATAAAAACTTATATCTTCTTATATTTAGATGTGGAGCAAGAGCCCACATAAGGAGCATTTGTGCACTTTCAGGAGAGCAATAACAGCAAACATTTAGAAAGCTATGTTTCAGCTTGAACACTAGGTGGATTTTGAGATTTTTTTCCCTATCCCTATGGAAAGGGAATTTAGCTACACTGTGAAAAATAAAATAAAATAAAATAAAATAAAATAAAATAAAATAAAATAAAATAAAATAAAATAAAGCCTATATTAAAAACTATCTTCACTGCATTTGTTCTGTGACACACAGAATCCAAAACTTAACTTCAAAACTAACTGCCCAGTTTAAGGGTACTGTAAACAAATGACTGGCCTGTGCAAGTCTTACTGTTTCCAGAATTTCAGAATAGTGACCTTACAATAGTAAAACAAGAACTGTCTGAAGAAATGTTTTTTTTTCTGTACTTAAATAGAACAATAGAATGAAAATAAATGAAAAAGTCAAAATATGTATGCTAGCTCCTGTTGGTTTTATTCACTGTAGTCTTTCCTCTTTAGATATAAATTCTGAATCTGTAGTAGATAGTCTGAACATAAATAAAGTTATAAGAAATAACTACTTCTAATAGTTAAAAAAAAAAATATGTTATTTTCATTCTACTAAAATCATTAGTAAACTGCTCAAAGTGTGAAAAGTAGGCATGTCACATTACATGTACTTGAGAGCTGTCTAAGCTTTTATTACCACAGAATGAAATTCAGACATATCTCCACTCTACAAGTCACTTAGAAGATACACTTGCTAGTATTCCACAAGCTGCTACAGTAATACTAGTCATTCATAACACAGAATCATTCACATTGACTCATAATTAATGATAACACAGAATGAACTGTCTTTAAGAATAGTAATTAAATGCTTGTAAACAGAGAGAAAAATCTTGACACCTGTCTAGGAAGAATAACTGAATAATTTGTGATGATGTATGTGGTGGAGAGACAAAGTCTAATGCATATGTAAACTGTCCACTTTTGTCCATGTAATTAAACTGATAGTGTTTTGAAATAGGTTTGGAAAATTGTTTTATGTTGAAGAAAGTGAAGATTGTGTGATGAATGCTTTTTTAAAATTATAATGTGAAAAAGAAATAATATTTTGTTTGTGCAGTGCCATATGGAAACACACATAGATGAAGTCTAGAACAAAGGAAAACTCGACAACTTCATTTTTCCTTATTTCATATAATGAGCTACTACACTTTGCTGTGTATTCTAGGTTTCTAGATGCATTATGGCTTAAAAATTTATAATTTTGTTGAGATACTTTGTACTGTTTTCATTCAATAGAAAGTTCCTGATCTCTGGTGGAACTACACTGGATTTGATCGTTTGTGTGTTTCCATCCTTCCAATACTACTGCTGAAATTATTAGTTCTTACAGCTAGCTATGAGTGTGGTGAGATTATGTCAACATCCATGCACATGTTATAGAATACATTTTAGAAAACGATTATCAACTTGCCAGGATAGTTTGCATTATCTTTAAGGAACAGTTGTTAATCATGGTGACGTTTTCTATAGTAACATGTACAGTTTTCTTTATTTATCCTTTCCCCTGAAGGTTAGATTGAAGGTCAGGAAGAGAGATTTCCTATTTGTGAGCCAGCCAATATCTTCACTCTGGGAAAACCCTTTTTATTCCTTAGTTAAATCTTTTAGTCTTTTAGCATAAACACTGGAGTTTGCTACCTGAATAAAACTTTTTTTTTTTTTTTTTTTTTTTTTTTTTTTTTTTTTTTTTTTTTTTTGTATTGTTAGATGTGCTGGTAAACAGCTCTGGTTTAAGATGGTTTACAAAAAATGAAACAGCTACTTGCTACTATAATTGTTTTCTTGACATGAAGGAAGACAATACATTTAAATCCCTGATGTTCATTCCTGAGAGTTAATTTTAACAGAAAAGCATACAAACAAACCCTTACTGTATGCAGTTACTACTGATATTTGGCTGTGAATTTCAAGAGCACTCCACTACAATTTAAATTGTTTCACTATGTTATTCCCAGTAAGATTATATTCTGATATCAATTCAAAACCCAACAATATATGAGTTCAGCCCTCCATCCAAGAAAAATTGTTAAAGGAGACAGCAAGTATGTTTTGTCTTAAACAGCTCCTGCTGAAGGGAGACTTTGTTCAAATGTCTACTCCAAAGATTAGATTTAGCTTCCATTCTCAGCCATTTTCCCAAGGTTTAGTGTTTCCCCAGTCCCCCTGGAATAACAGTTGTCTTCTAGGTTTGAAGATTTTGACCTACGTACCTAAACAGATTAAAATGTAACATTTAGCACACCTCAGTACATTCAGCCCTCATCCTGCAGAAGCTGTCCTCACCAGCAATTGTTGTAAGGTGAAGCCTGGCTCCTCTGGATGAAGGAGCAGGGATCTCAAGGAAAAAAAGATGGAAAAGTAGAAAAAAAGAGGGTAACAAATTGTAAATATGCTAACAGTCATAAAACAGTCACGAAACAAAATTCTAGCTTATCTGAAGGCAAAATGCAAACGACATTTTAAGAGAAATTCGATATTTTTCAACATATGGTCTTTTAAGTGCAGAAAACTGCAAACCTATTGTTCTGACACAAATGTAATTTAATGTAATGTTAGACTGCTTTTCTGTTAGGCTGAATATCAAGATTTATGCAAACCAATGACACTAAGGAACCAAGACACTTTACTCTTCCTCAATTTAATGGGACATTTCCTTTTGGATCCCTCAGGCATCTTCAGAAATTTTGGTCTTGAAGTTCATATCCAGCATGCTTCAGAAATGCTTTTCAAATCTTGAACTTGCTTTGGAATGTGAGTACAATGCTAACTAAACACAATAGTAATAACAAACTAAAAAAATACATGAATGGATTTCTAGGCATACTGTACAGAACTTACTAAGTCACAGCCAGAACAAGAGTCTGAAGAGCACAGGTTGGAACAATGTGACCTGAAAGGCTTTGAAAGCATCATGGCAGATGGGGAGGATAAAGAAAGATGATGTGGATACAATTCATGTGGATTTTAACAGGGTTTTTATCACAGTACTGCACTGAAATCTCAGAGAAACTGCCAAAGAATCTGCAAGAAGAAGTAAACAATGATGGAAAGAAACACCTCTTACTAACAAATGTGTCATGTAGGAGGACAGAAAGGTATCGTGTGAAACTACACACTGATTGCTGCCAAGGCCAGTACTATTCTAAATGCCAGTAAAGGACCTCTGGGAAATTATCATCTCAATAGAACTTTCAAAGCAACAACAGAAATTACTATACTTAAAATTGCACTTGGATTCATTTACTAATCTATTTACCCAAAATTTTATGATTTTTTTTCAATTCAAGATAGAAAAAAATCTGAAGTATCTGTTCAGAGCATCCTCTACGTATCACAAGTGTACGTGACTTTCCTTAGTAAACCATTTATATGAAGAAAATACCATCTTTAATGGGCAGCACTTTGCAATATTAAAAACAATTTTAGTTGTTCATGATGAGCAAATGAGATGAATGCATGGCACAGGTACTAGGACAACAAAAAGCACTTTAAATGCTCTATCACAGGCTAATAACTTTCTGCTGACATATGCAGACCACTAAGATTTTGCAATCATATTAGCTTTGTAGCTAAAAGTTTTACTTCCAAACTGCTCTTCAAGTGTAGTCTGGTGAAGCCATGCCTTCACAGTGCTTGTCCATTAGTCTTTCCCTCCCAGTACAACTCCTCCACCCTGTGTATTTACACTGTACTATGAACTTCAACATCAAAGCAAAGGTAAGTTTCTAAATGTAGTACCAATTATGTGTCCAAACATAAGGTTGTTAATGCACTGCTATTTTAAAAGTACTTCATTTTTAAAACATTTTTCAGTTGAAGACAAATTTTTATAATCATTTCCCATCTACTGCTTACCAGGAAAATAAAATTAATTTGGATGAAGGTAGTGAATTTAAATCTTTGGCAGCCGACCTTCACTAGTTTTCTAGATATAGTTTTCCATTCTCCAGAGTGTCCCTCTACCTCAGATAGTTTTCCTTGTGTATTTCTGCCTCTACCAATTATCCAATGGAATGAAAGGATTGCTTTTGGTCACTGCATAATACAGTGCTGGAGGAGTACACATATACATCCCATCTTTGTTCAGCACACAGCATAACACAGCACAACATAACACAACATAAACATGATCTGAAAAATAACATGCCTTAGAAGCACTCTAAGATAGCTACCTTCTTTGAAGAAAGAATCATTTTGAGGTCTTGCAATTAGAAGAAATGTTAATTGCAGATTGCAGAAACTTTACTAAGCTCTGAAAATGACAGGTAGATAACTGAAAAAAACTTCATGGATATTAGGAACATTATTTTGCCAACAGATTTACTAACACACAGTTCCTGCAAAGTTATAATCAAGACTTCTCCTTAAAGACAGAAAAGAAAGAAAGGGACTCGGAGATACAAAAACTGTATACATTCTTCTAGCAAAAATTTGTGTACAGTACTCTTTTTCTAAGCTTAGAATGCTTCATTTTAAAATTAATAATCAGTGAATATATTTATTTTCAGAAAGATGCTTAGGGTGAATTGCTTTTCTCAGCTATTCTGTTTTTGAATATTGTATTACTGAATATTTAGATTTTGCTATATGTAGAATTCAGTTGTAAATATGCACTTCATATTTCTGGGAAGGTGGAGTCTGAACTTGGGCTTATAAGAGACTATGGGATTTTGAAATATGGAACATCAGCAAGATATCTGATATGGGACCATCCATAGCAGAACTTGTTGCCTAAAATACTTTATATAAAGGTCTTATAGAAATGTTATTAAAATCAAATCAAATGAACACAAAGAAGAACATTACAAAAAAAAAAAAACATTAAAAAGTATAAAATTTCAACCATAAACAATTATTTTTAAGGGTGCTATTTAAATATTAAAAAAAAAAAAGTACTTCTTTCCTCTGAATATTCTGAAAGATCCACTTGCCACAGAGATCCACCTCACAGGTCCACAGTCATGTAATGTGATGATATTGTTTTTCCCCACAAGTGAATTTAAGGCATAAAAATTAAGTTATACATATGGGAGATTATTTGTTGCTTTTGTCATTGCTTTCAACACTTCATTTGAAATTTTACTTAAATACTTTCAATGCCTAGTTAACCACAGATGTAGGATACTTTATTTTAATATCAAGATTCAATAATGTAAGCTCAATCACTAACCACTTCCTGATTCCCTAAGTACAGTGACATTCTTAGAACCTTCTTCAAGGCATGATGTTCTACAGTAAGTTGAACAGACCAAGTTCCTAAAGTTTTATAGCATGATGTTCATATTCTAGCTCCTTAAATACTTAAATATCATTTTAGCACTTTCATTTTTACAGTGTCCAGTATTCCCTTTCCCTGTGCCCAAGAACTAGATAGCCTCAACTCATATTTTATCAACAACACTCATACACCCTCACTTCTTTGTTGGAAATTCTTCACTGATGACTCCTAAATCTTTCAGCTATCCCAGTTATATAGCCCATATACTATGTCCTTAAACATATAAGCTTATACATAAACTCATAGAGGACTGCATTAAAACACGTGTTGAATTATAGCTCATTAACCCAATAATCTGATCATGCTGCATTAGTAATCTGACCTGTCGGTTTAACTGAAAATGGTACCACTGCCTCAAACTTTTTGGGAGGAGCCTCAAGTCTCTGACTGTTGACATAACTTTTGATTCACAGCCCTTTGCAGTTTTCAGTTCATCTTGTGTGTGTTTTCTTATTTCATATAACAAATATTTTAAAAACAAAATGTGATTTATAGAAATTCAGCTTTGCTGTATTAGCTGTTTTACATCAATAGATACCTCTACTGACCATTTCTCTAATTTTGATCAAATCTAAGTGTGTAATGACAAGTCTACAACTCCTGATACTAAACCACTTGCATCAATTAATTGGAATTCATCAACCACCTTCCTGTGTTACCAGTAAAGTATATTAATTTCTTATAATTCAGTATTCAATAACTACATAGAATTCTCTCCAAAAGATAGACTCCTTACTCTTTTCAGCTCCTTACTTCAGTAAAATCTCTGAGAAAAGAGTACTTACAAAGAAATCTTTCTAGTGATGACTCATCCACACCACAATATGGAAAAATAAAGGCAGTACAAAAATAAAAATCCATTTAAGAACATTTTTCTCCCCTCCACACACACACTTTCATGTGGAAAACACATGATTATTTCAGAGAGGATAAGCAAGAAATGCATTTCAACACATTTTCATTTTGCTCTAGGCTAGCCCTGTAAAAATTTAAGCAATTATAAGATATGCCTGGAACTGGAACATTCTGCTTTTAGCATACAAACTAGGCATCTTTTTGGCACACACAGCATTTTTCTTTAGGAGTCAGGAACAGTCTTATAATTGCTTTTGTGTTCTTCTGCATATGATAAGTGGAGTAGAGAAATGGGGACTTTCAATGAATATTGCTTTATTTATATGAACTCGAGTTTTCCCCCAACATGTCTTTCAGTGAATAATACAAAGAGAAAGAAGAAAGAGAAATACTTTTGTTTTTTGCTGCACATTCAGAAGTTCCATGCCCCACAGGAATACATTAGCAAAGCTTCAAGAGAAAGTATACACACCTCTCTCTCCTACTTCCAGCATGCAATTCCCCATGCAGTTTTGAATCTCATCTCCTTATACTGAAGTCATTTACTTCCTATTTGGTTCGTGATGCATTAAGAGTATTTAGGCAAGCTGTTTAGTTGTGTTGTTAGATTCAATTCCCATAATAAAAGTCCAAGAAAATCCCCAAGAAAAAAATATTCAGCAAAAGTTATATTCTACTTGGCAATTTTCTTAGTACTCTATAGAGTTAAATTGAATAATATGGTCCAATTTTAAACTTTATTTTTTAAATATTTCAGTAATTTGGAGTTTGTTTTTAAATATGTTTTCTTCAAATCCATGTACTACGGACAGAACAAGTCTCTCATTCTACATTATTATTCAAGAAGGCAGACTGCAATCTGACCTGAAGCTAATGAAATTCTGCAGTGGAAAGGAAATATGTACCTATATAGGTATGCAGTGCAGGAGTACAACTAATTAGAAGAAGATCTTAAATACTGTTATACATCATCAGGAAAACATCTCAGTGAAGGACTTGCATCTAACTCAGCGTGCTCAGTTAACACACCCCAAAAGAAATCACATAAGATCTCTATTCTACGGATAAGAATATGAAGATTATAAGAAAAAAAGAATTTGCCCGAAATTACCAAGAAAATAAATGGCATATTCCCAATCCAGTACACCATCCATTAAGAAATCCATGTTTCATAGAGAATTGAGTTCAGTAAGGCTTCAGTCCCCTTGTGCTCCTTTGTCACAGCTATCAAGATATACAAGTTTGCAACACGTGGCATAGCAATATATGTTCAAGACAGCTCCTCAGCAATCCTCTGATGCATTGCCATCGAGATCACAAGTCCCACCATACCCACAGGGCTTCCCAACATCCAGAGGCTTAGCAGCATGTGGCCCTACAATCACATCTTACCTCCTCTCCAGACAGAGCTAAACCAAAACACACAACCAACATTAGATCTTCCTTCTAAGGTTCCTTTTGCTCCTCACTCAAACTCCCGAAGAGTCCAAGGAGCTTTCAATGGCACTGGCTGTCAAAAGAGAGCTCAAACAGTAAAGGTAATTCCAGGAAGCACTCTCTTGGCATCTTTTTTTTTTTTTTTTTTTTTTTTTTTTGTCTTATACTTTCAACATTTTGCCTTAAGCACTTTCAGTGACCTTGATTCAATCAGTACAGAAAAGATAAAGTCACAGAGAAACAATTGGAAAGTCTTTCCCTTGGAAAAAACAAATGAAATGAAAAGTTCAGAGAATACATAATACAAGTGAAACAGTTTTTGGATCTCAGGAAGTACACATTGTACTACTTCTTCACTATCCTGATTGCAACATTTTGCAGCTTCACTAAGCACTGTAGATTAGCATTCAGTGTTAAAGCTTCTTCGCTAGAAGCCAAGTGATAATAAAAGCCGGAATAGTCTTTTCTTTAATATTTTTTAGGTTTTTATTTAAAAAAAAAGAAAACTGACAAACTTATGCACTCAAGTAATTAGATAAAAAAAGCCACAGACACAATTGTAGGTATAAATGTTGATTTTACAATCTCATGACAATAAGCTCAAAATTTAGGACTAGTGCTGGAAGAGTTGCAAAATAAATTTGCAATGGATGTATGTGCAAAATGATTCACACTTGCTTTTAACACAGATGAGGGAAAACGATATCCAAGCTGAACTGGCAGAAACAGTGTTAAAGCTATCCTCCAAACAGCCAGATGTTCCTGCAATTTACTAACAAGGATGGGTGAATTACCAGGTGATCCATGCAGTAATGCTAATGAATTGATTGCCAGCACATACATGAGTCTAGGGAGGTGCCAGGGAAATAAAATTGCAGAGAAGGGAATAAGCAGTGGGTAAAATTGTACATTATTGAAGCTGCTTGCATTCTAGAAGTTAGCAATATTTTTCCTGGTATTTAAATTGGCTGAAACAAGTTATACTTTAATTAGTATTGATGTACCTACAGCAAGTCTTGCTTTATTTTGAATTGATCCCTGCTCAGAGCAACATTATTATTTACATCAAACTATAGACAAGTGAAGCCTGTTGATGAATTCAGTCCCACTTACAAGCAATAGAACGGTTTTGGCACTCTTTCAGTATTCAATAGAATTCTTACGATTCAAGCTTTGTCTTACATATACACACACACAGAGATTCCATTTATAAAGGTTTGATGTACGAACAAGTCACAGTAAAAGAAATTTGAAAAAAACAGCTTCAGAAAGCTATATGCACAAAACCTCACCAATAATTTTCCATTCTTTATCATTTATGTATGTGTGTCGATACATTCTCAGAAGACAACCAAGATCTTTTCCCTATTTTTCTATGGAACAGGTTTAAGACTCTACTACTTCTACTTTTATAACAAGTTTCTCCCAGAATTCTCGAGAATAGCAGGCTGTAAATGACACCTATGGCCCTTATGCACCCTCATGTTTGACATGATTGGTCTTTCATGAAACAAATTATGGTGAAATGGAGAAAGAGGGAGAAAACCTTACCACAAATATAAACTCAAAGAACGAACATGATAAGGGGAGAGGCTTAAGGAGGACAGAGAAAAGCTGTTTACTTATTTGAAATACTAAAATTTGTTACAGATTATTCAGAAAGTCTCTTAAAAACTTAACATAGGGTTTTGTCATCTTATGTTTCCTGCCAAGAAGCATTCTGTTCAGACTTGCTAAACTCTTTGAGAACATCCAGATTATTCACATTGTGATTTTCTAAAGCTTCAGAGAAAGAAAAGTTGATACTTGAGCAGTACCACTGTACACCAGCACCTGAGTGGTGACTCCAGTCATCTTTACTGAAAGGCCCTTTTCCAATATTGTGTCACTGAGAACAGGAAGGCAGGTAGACAGGAAGAAAATAAAAGTCACAAGAACTACATTAAACTATCAACTAAGCCTGAAAAGCTACATCCTGCAAACATTTAGCACACAGTATGTTTTAAGGATTCCACTTTCCTTGATGATTTACTCTGAACAATTATAGAGAATAATCTAACAGTACATTTTCACAAGAAACAGATAGTGGTCATATTTGATCTTTTCTTACCTGATACTGACCTCTGGATACAGCCTGAATTTTACTGTTAGAAAATCTAAATCAGTGCCACATCATTTTAATTTTATGTTCCAGTTTTACTACAAAGTCACTGAAAGTCTGTTAGACATAACAAAAAAGAGTTTGTGGAGAAAGCTGCCTACAGCAGGGGCAGACAAGTCAGAGCTGATGATGAGCAGAGCCAGGATTTTGAGCATTCCTCTGATGCGTGTCACTACTAAGAAAATGGAATCACACAGTTTTCTCTCATTCCTACTTCTCATAGGAAAAAGAGATCAAGAGATAGAAGCATCATCTGTTCAAAGCCTCCATAGAGAATGAAGCTACGGGCACACCAGTAATCAAATCTCTTTCACAGCAGAGGGAATACATTCCTTCCTACTTAGCATCAGGTGCATTTTCCTGCTGTAAGCAGTTACTCGGCTCAGAACAGCATACAACTCCTTGTAAAATATGGATATGTTACAAAATTTTCAGAAAGAGCTAACAGAAATAAAAACATCTTTAAGGCAATGCTTTGAGTTTCAGCTTAATTTTGTTACCTACCTACCTATGCCATTTCCAGTAAATAAATAATCTCAAATGAGAAATCTCAAATGAATTAGTATGTATTTATTGATTGCTAAAATGATATTTCTAACTTGCAGAAACCTGACACCTCTTGACCAGAAAAGGAACAGAAAACACCTCTTACTGAAGTAGGCTTCCATAAGAAGATCATATAGATGCTTCAGGGCAATAAAGCCAAGTTTGAGAGCAGTACAATCCATTTTTAAATTATATTACTGCTTAGTTCTTTTTTTCTGAAATAACTTAATTCTCTATCTCCATGTGCAAGCTCCCTTCTTTCCTTGTCATTCTTCAGAAAAGGAAGAGAATGAGCATTATGAATTGCTGATGTAAGCAATTTTCAATAGTTAAATTGTTTTTCCAGCAAAAGTTCAGGAAAAAAGTTGAACAGGTGCAGAATGCCCTCAACACAAGAAAGCAAGTGCATAACCATCTGTAGCAGCTCTGTACTTCCTGCTACCTTTCAGAAATCACAAGATAATGGCATGAATAATCTAGAGTAAACAAATTTAACCAGAAAATTAATTAATTAATTAATTAATTCTGACTATTCCTCATAGATATATATATAGGTGATTGTTACACTAATCTAGACTGTTTAGGGCCCAGTTATACCCAGCTGACACTGAGAATATTAATATGTCTTGTAAGAATATGTCACAGACACCTCTATGGCTCCTTCTTTGGGATTTTACATTAGTAAAGGAATCTGCTCCTAGTATCCTTAGAAAGGGAAAGACTCTTCATCTAGTTTCCACGTATCTCCTTATCTCTCCCACCTTCAGTGAACCATCCTTCATATAACATGTAACGTTTAATTCTTCAAAGCTTTCATATTCTACTTGTCCATGTATGAGGTAATATTTTTATCTAAGAAGATCCCTAGGAAGCCAGGAGAAGGACCCAATGTACTTATTTAAAAAGATATGCACCTGCCAAATATCGACATATGAAGACAATTGGTAAACAATTTGTTAGTAATCTGCACCAAAAGATCCTAAGTCCTTATTTTTCCTCTGATAAAATTGCAGAAGATTTCATGGACTCAGGAGCACAGAAACATGCTTACTGTTGTCTCTACCGTAGAGCTCAGGCACAAAACAAGAGTGTAGAAAAGGATATTCTTAGTATTTGGAAGAATGGAACCAAATGTTTTTTCTAAGCTCTAACAAACGTATTTATTATTTAGGATACATATTACCAAAACAACATTTCAGGGGTTCATCTGAAGTTCTCTGAATGCAAGAGTACTCCTTCACCCTCTCAACATTCTGCTCACTCTGCTGAAGGACATCTGTTCAAAGCTAACAGTGCCAAAAATTAACTGTCAAGAATCTGAATCTAGCATCACTCGCCCTTAACAGGAAAGATGAAGATACCAGTGAAATAGAAGAAAAAATCCAATGCTATCAAATATGCAAGCCGAAGTCCATAGACATAGTGGTAAAAGTATACAGGGTTTAACTTTCACTCCCTTTCTCTCATGTCTCACACTGACAAATTTATGTCACATTTATTTTCTGTATTTTTCTATACAAAAGTTGTTTCATCTTAAAATTATATTCACATAAGCTATAGAGGAAACCAAATAGATGTGATCTGGATGATTTGATAATTATCTATTTTTACATATTTTGCTCTTGATTATTCTTTTTCCTAGATGTTCTTTCACCTCAAAAAAAAAATCATTTTTTTCTTTTTTTCTTCCATTTCTTTCTTCTTACTATCTCCTATTCTCTTTCACTTTGTTTTCTCTACCAGTTCTATGCCTAAGCTTCAGAGCTATTTCAGAATAACTCCTTCTTTATATTTGTGAAGTGCCATGTAACTTTACAGCCATATATGTTATTTTTAGTGCTAAAAACAATGATTGGGATGTTCAATTTTACAAAGCTATAAAGTAGTTTCCACTTAAAATGGAAATGAGTAAAATCTTTTACATATATCAACAGAACTTGTTTGTAAAGTTTCACACTCTAGTAACTTTTGTCTTTATTAAAGCTAAAGAAATCAGTCCCATGTGTCACATTTAGGGAAACACTGGCAGAAATGGCCCTGAAGCCATAATAACCGACTAGCCCAAATAATTCACACTTTAAATGTAAATGGCTATCTTTCAAAGCTCTGAAGATTTGCTTCCCAAAGCTACCTCCAGAGATGCATCATCTGTATTTAAACAAAAAGAAAAATATTTTCCATAGCTGCAATTTAAAACCAACAAAAAAACACAGAATATATGCAGAGGAGAGAAAGTATGGCAAACCTAATAAACTGATTAAACTGCTGTGGCTAATCCATTGGTGGGCTAAACTGCTAAAGCTGTTGAAACAATTTTTTGCAATCTCTAGAAAAAAAAAAGCACAACTGCACATTTTACACAGCTGCTGCTGCTTAGGTTTTAGTGATGTATTTGCTAGTAGTTTTTACTAACAGTTTACTCCAGACTTTAAATCACTACAGTTACAGTAGTAGCTCAGGTGAAGGTATTCCTCTAAATTATCTTTATTCTGTATAGTTATTCTATTTTAGAATCTAAAATTCTACCTATTAGAAATGCACATATAGCATTATACATACAACTTGAAAATCACAGAAAAACAGCATTGCAGGAGTTGGAAGGGACTTCAGTAGATCATCGAGTCCAACCCCCCTGCTAAACAAGGTACTCTGTAATAAGTCACAGAAGTAGGCGTCCAGTTAGGTCTTGAATATCTCCATAGAAAGAGAATCACATAATCATAGAATCACAAGGTTGGAAAGGACCTACAAGATCATCCAGGCCAACTGTCCTCCTATCACCATTACTACCCACTAAGTTACTAAACCATATCTCGTAGCTCCTCATCCAGGTGCCTCTTGAATACCACCAAGGATGGAGACTCCACTACTCCCCTGGGTAGGCCATTCCAGTGCCTGACCACTCTTTTAGTGAAAAAGTTTTTCTTTGTATCTAATATAAATGTCCCATGGCAAAACTAGTGGCATTTCCTTGCATCGTA
Organism: Perdix hodgsoniae; assembly: GCA_035772895.1. NCBI lineage: Eukaryota > Metazoa > Chordata > Aves > Galliformes > Phasianidae > Perdix > Perdix hodgsoniae. The sequence goes on from JAPSGF010000016.1 coordinate 11,933,888, forward strand.
TTTGTTGCCTGGAAGAAGAACCCGACCCCCTCCTCATCCCAGCCTCCCTTCAGGAAGTTGTAGAGTGTGATGAGGTCTCCTCAAAGCCTCCTCTTCTCCAGACTAAACAATCCCAGCTCCCTCAGACACTCCTCAGAAGACTTGTGCTCCAGACCCCTCACAGTTTCATTGCCTTCTCTGGACACATTCCAGGGCCTCAATGTCTTTCTAGTAGTGAGGGGCCCAAAACCAAATATGGTAATAGAGGTGCAGCCTCACCAGAGCTGATTACAAGGGGATGATTACCTCCCTGCTCCTGACGGCTACACTATTTCTAATGCAGGCCAGGATGGCACTGGCATTCTTGGCCACCTGGGCACACTGTTGGCTCATTTTCATGGAATCACAGAATTACAGAATTGCTCAGGTTGGAAAAGACCTTAAAGACCATCAAGTCTAACCACAATCTAACCATACTACCCTAACAACCTTCTGCTAAACCATGTCCCTGAGCACCACGTCCAAACAGTTTTTAAACACATTCAGGGGTGGTGACTCAATCACCTCCCTGGGGAGCCTATTCCAGTGTTTAACAAACCTTTCTGTAAGGAAGATTTTCCTGATATCCAACCTAAACTTACCCTCACACAGCTTGAGGCCATTTCCCCTCATCCTGCTACCTGTCATCAGTGAGAAGAGACAAACCCTACTCATTGTAAGCACCTTTCAGGTACTGGAAGAAAGCAGTCAAGTCTCCCCTCAGCCTCCTTTTCCCCAGACTATAAAGATCCAGTTCCTTCAGTCTCTCCTCATAGGGCACATTATCCAAGCCCTTCAGAAGCCTTATTGCCCTTTTTTGGACTGCTCCAGCACCTCAATGTCCTTTCTGTACTGAGATGACCAAAACTGAACACAGTACTTGAGGTGAGGCCTCACCAGTGCTGAGTACAGGGGCAGGATGACTTCCCTAGCCCTGCTCAGCACACCATTCCTGATACAAGCCAGGATGCCATTGGCCTTCTTGGCCACCTGGGCATACTGCTGGCTCATATTCAGCCAACTGTGCATCAGTACACCAAGATCCCTTTCCATCAGCCAGCTTTCCAGACACACCTCTCCAAGCCTGTAGGATTACCTGGGGTTGTTGTAACCAAAATGCAGGACCTGACACTTGGCTCTACTGAAACTCATACAGTTTACCTTGATCCATCGATCCAAGTCCCTCTTTCTCCCTTCAAGCAGATCAACACTCCCTCCCAACTTGGTGTTGTCTGCAAATTTACTGAGGGTGCACTCAATCCGCTCATCAAGATCATTAATGAAGATGTTAAATAGAAGCAGCCCCAGTACCAAGCCTTGGGGGACACCACTCATGACCGGCCACCAACTGGATATAAATCCACTGACCACAAGTCTTTGGGCCCAGCCATCCAGCCAGTATTTTACTCAGTGGAGCATACATCCATCCAAACCATGTGCAGCCAGCTTCTCCACGAGAATGTTGTGGGGACAGTATCAAAGGTTTTACTGAAGTCCAGGCAGACCACATCAACAGCCTTACTTTCATCCACTAAGCGAGTCACCTTGTCATAGAATGAAATCAGGTTTGTAAAATATGATCTACTGTTCATAAACTCATTCTTACTGGGCCTGATCCCCTGGTTGACCTTTAATTGGTCCAAGATTGCTCCCGAGATTATCTGTTCTGTAACCTTCCCCCGCACCAAAGTGAGACTGATAGATCTGTAGCTACCAGGATCATCTTTCTGGCCCTTTTGAAAATGGGTGTCACATCTGCCAGTTTCCAGTCCACTGGGACATTATCCAGGACTGCCAAGAATGATGGAGAGTGGCTTGGCAACCACATCCACCAACTACCTCAGCACTCTTAGAGTACAATCCATCTGGCTCCTTGGACTTGTGAGCATCCAGCTTTCGGAGCAGGTCCAAAACCATCTCACTGTGGATTATGCAGGGCCTATTCTGCTCCCCATCCCTATCTACCAGTGCAAGGGACAGTGTTCCCAGGGAGTAATAAGTCTTACTATTAAAGACTGAGACAAAGAAGGCATTGAGTACCCCAGACTTATCCTGATCCTTGGTTACCAAGTCACCCTCAGTGTCCAACAAGGGATGGAGATTCTCCCTCCTCTTGCTCTGGATGTATTTATAGAAATATTTATTGTTGCCCTTTATCTTAGTGGCTAAGTTCAGTTCTAGCTGGGCTTTGGCTTTTCTAATTTTCTCCCTGCACAGCTTTACTATATACCTGTAATCATTGTAAGTAGCTTACCCACTCTTCCATAGACCATATCTTTTTGCTCTTGAGTTCCAGCCAGAGGTCTCTGTTCAGCCTGACTAGCCTCCTTGCCCATCAGCTTGTCTTCCGTGACTTGGGAATGGTCAGTTCCTGCATCTTTAAAATTACTTCCTTAAAGTACTCCCAGCCTTCCTGGGCTCCCACGCTCTCCAGAACTACCTCTCAAGGGACCCTCTCAACCATGGTCCTAAAGAGGTTAAAATCTGCCCTCTGGAAGTTCAAGGTTGCAGTACTGCTGACTCCCCTCCATGGTTCAACAAGGACTGAGAAATCTAGCATCTCATGATCACTATGCCCCAGGCTTTACATCCAACCTTTACATCCCCCACAAGACCTCTGTTAACAAACACCAGATCCAGGAATTTGCTTCCCCTTGTTGGCTTCTTCACCAGCTGTGTCAGGAAGTTATCTCCCACACATTCTAGGAACCTCTGGGACTGTTCCCTATCTGCTGTATTATAAATATTATAAATACAGCAGATATGTGGGAAGTTGATTTTCCCCCCAAAAGAACAAAGAGAAAAGACCTGGAAACCTCACCTAACTGTCTATAAACTGTCTTGTTCACCTCTTCATCCTGGTTGGGTGGCCTGTAGCAGACTTCCATGATAATGTCAGTCTCACTGGCCTTCGTTTTTATTCTGACCCATACGGTCTCAACCCTATAATCACCATCATTAATTTCCATACATTCGCATTCTTCCTTAACATAGAGGGTTACATCACCGCCTTTCCTGCCTTGTCTATTTCTTTTGAAAAGTCAGTAGCCATCCATTACAGCACTCCAGCTGCGCAAGTCATTCTACCACATTTCCATGATGGTGACTATACCATGGCTTTCCGACCTCACAATGACCTCCAGCTCCTCCTGTTTATTACCCATGCTGCATGAATTAGTATAATAGCACATGAGCTGGCCTTCCCTTTGAGGGGCAGTAGCCCCAGTACCCTCTTTACCATACTCAGGTGTTTCTGTAGCTACCAACCTCACACCAACCCTTGTGTTCTTCCTACAAGAGTGAGTTCTCCTCCTTCACCAAGACACAAGACTGTGGGATCTTACTGGCACATCCCTCTCCTACAACCACTAGCACATCACATACAGGCTCCATTCCAATCACCCCGGTTAGGTCTTTATACCTAGTTTAAAGCTCTATCAATGAACCTTCCCAACTCCCGTCGTAACAACCCTTTCCACCGGTGGGAGAAGCTACTCCTATCTGTTGCCAGCAGGCCTGGTCTCCTGCAAACAGAGCAGACGTCAAAAACCCCAAAGCCCTGACAGGCATACCAGGCTCGGAGCCAGGTATGAATCCATTGGCCCACCATATTTAGTCCCTCATCATTCCCTAAAATTGGAATAGAGGAGAACACAGCTTGTGCTCCTGAACCCTTTATCTGTTGCCCCACGGCTCTGAAGTCCTTTTACATAGTCTTCAGGGAAGTTCTTCCTATATCATCACTGCCAACCTGAAACAATAGGAGACAGTATCTGAAGGACAAACTAGGAAAGGAAGTTTCTTCCTTATGTCTTTAACACGGGCCCATGGAAGGCAACAGACCTCTCTGTGTAGAGAGTCTAGTCTACATATTGGCTCATCTACTTCCTTCATCAAAGAGTCACCAATGACAATGACCCATTGTTTTTTCTTTGCTTATGAGGTCTTAATGCTAGGTGAGGTCTGGTTAGACTTTGGTGACGCCACCAAGTGGGGAGAACCATAATCACCACCATTGTCCAACCATCTCTACAGAGCACTGTACCTGCTCCACAGGGGCAGCTGGGGAGGCAGGGGGATCCATGTCAACCTTCCTCAATCCCATGACTGACGGTTTCAATACTTTTCAACGGCCCACGTGATTCACAAGCCCTGATTCGTCCTTTCCGTTGCTGAGGCTTTTTCTAGGCAGGGGGCGTGGATACAGAGCCGTTGCCCTCACAACACCCACGCCAATCATCCGGCTCTCAAGAGAACTGCCGGGCTGCTCTGTTGTCTCGGGGTTCCTTGGATGAAGGAACCGACCCAAATCCCCCTGTACATCGCGATCAGTCGTTGCCGTTCTGGCCGGCACAGCACAGAAGCAGCTAAACTTGGCAAGCAAAGAGCAAGGACCGACACCCCCAGGTCCCTTTCCTCTTCACAGTCATCCAGCCCCTCTGCTGGATATATATTAAACTTTAGCCTGCTAATGGAAAACATAGGGAATTTTCTGCAGTTTCCCTTTGGCTTCAGGCTTAGAAAGAGTGCTGAATTTTCTAGATCAACAGTGACTTTTTTCCATGCACTAATCTGAAAAGCTCTTGGCCCTAATTTGTAGCCTACACTACAGTGTAAGTTGGCAGCATTCCTCTTCATGCTTCCGCGGTACTACTCCACCAGTGAGTCACACAGACCATGCTTCTCAAGAGTTAGTCTCTGCACCATCTTGCATTCTGTTGTAGACATGCTGGTGCACAGTACTACCAGCTGAAACAGGAAGGCACACTTAATGCAGCATAAATGGATTATTTGGGATAAGCAATACAATCATCCTGAATAACCTCGTCTAGTAAATGAAAAAACTTCCTACGATCCTTTTAGTCTCTTGATCATGTCGCCTTTGTTCTTAGCATTTCAACATTATAATAAGGTGAGTGTCAACGGTTTATGGGCTGGTCCGGTCCAGTTCCGTGACCAGCAGGGCGGAGGGATCTGCGGATCCGCGCCTCTGGGAAAGGGGAAGCAGGGGACCCCCAAAATACTTGAAAACAACAGCACTGATCTGAGGTGGAACAAATGATTTTACTAAATAAAGTATTAGTAAAATACAATGAGAGAGAGAGACAGAGAGAGTCTGTTTGAATTGTATAGACCTCACCACAATGCTGGGGTGAGAAGTGCAGTCCAGTTGAGTGACTGAAGTACAGACGGCGAGTGCAGATGGTGAAGCGCAGGCGGCAGAGCGCAGATAGCGAAGCGCAGGCGGCAGAGCGCAGATAGCGAAGCGCAGACAGCAAAGAGCAGGCGAAGAAGAAGGATCAGGTGACCTTGCTTGAAGTTATATCCCCTTGCTGACCGCAAAGTCTCCTCGGGAAACATAGCTCCTCTCCGACGGACGAACACCCGGCAGACACCAAACCCCACCCCCAATGCACCACATGATGTTATGGTGTGGAATACTGACGACCAAAAATCATAAAACCATGACATTCCACCCCTTATTCTACATCACTACATCATGCTTAACACATGGGATTACAGACTGCACTCCCCCAGCATTAAATTCCCTTGTGGTACACACTGAACATCCCCGTTTTTCTGCATCACCCACCAGGTGGACCCAGGTCCCTGGGCAAAGACAGTTCCGCGAAGAGGTTTGCCCTTCCCAGAAGCAGGAAAAACCCAAACTGCTTTTCCTAACATGTTCTTTACATGTACTACAGGGACCTTATCTCCCTCTACAATATGTAGGGAACTGGATTGGGTAGGACCATCTCGACTGATTGATCCTCTGGTGTTAAGCAGCCAGGTGGCTTCTGCCAAATGCTTCTCCCAGTGTTTAAATGTTCCGCCACCCATTGCTTTCAACATCGTTTTTAACAACCCGTTGTAGCGTTCGATCTTACCAGAGGCTGGTGCATGATAGGGGATATGATAAATCCACTCGATGCCATGTTCTCTGGCCCAAGTATCCACAAGAGAATTTTTAAAATGAGTCCCATTATCTGACTCAATCCTTTCTGGGGTGCCATGTCGCCACAGGATTTGCCTCTCCAGACCTAATATGGTGTTTCGGGCGGTAGCATGGGGTACTGCATATGTTTCAAGCCACCCGGTTGTTGCCTCCACCATGGTGAGCACATAATGCTTACCATTGCGAGATTGTGGCAAGGTGATATAATCAACCTGCCATGCCTCCCCATATTTGTACCTTTGCCATCGCCCTTCCTCCCAGAGAGGTTTCATCCTCTTAGCTTGTTTAATTGTGGCGCATGTATCACAGTCATGAATGATTTGTACAATGGCAAATAGGCTTGCCCTTTCTTTGCCAATTATTCTGCTCCCACTGCTGTAACCACCCCCACAAGGCATTTGCTACCATCCATGAATCAGTGTAAAGATAGAGCATTGGCCACCTCTCCCGTTCAGCGACGTCTAAGGCCAGTTGGACAGCCTTTACCTCTGCAAATTGGCTCGATTCTCCTTTCCCTTCGGTGGCCTCTGCAACTTGTCGTGTCGGGCTCCACACAGCAGCTTTCCATCTGCGATGCTTTCCCACAATAAAACCATGACACTGAGCCTACTCAATGCTCAGGAATGTGTCCGATCCATTAAGCTGAACCCCAAGAGTCATCTCGATGTTGAAGGTGTAGTTGGAGGCGCTGGTCACCAGGATCTTGCATGAGTGGCTGGAGGGCAGCAGCTCCAGGCAGCAGTCACGCGACTGAGGCAGACACCTCCAGGCTGCTTTCACCTGGTCCTGGAACCAGAGTGTGCTTCTCTCCATGTGCAGATAGGAGCCCGTGCAGAAGGTGTCGAGCAAGCTGGGCTCCTGTTTTTCTCTCAGCTCCTTCTGATTGTGGTGCAGAAAGCAGAGCATGTCCCCCAGCAGCCACTTCCTCGTGCAGGTGCACTCCAGCTGCACGCGCAGACAGGACTTATTCGTTGCTCTATCCTCCGCGTTGTCCAGCTCCACATGGAAGGTGTGCCCAGGCGGAGGCCTCATGGGCACGAGCAGGTGGTAGATGACGTTGTTGTAGCGGGCACACCATTCTTCATAGACACGTACCCCGATGGCCGGCTGCAGCCGGGGCGTGAAGCTGTGGCAGGTTTGCCCTCGGCAGGTGCGCAGAAGGTCATCCACCAGCTCCTCCACCAGCTGGCACTTGTTGGCCATGAACGGTGCTGGCCACTCGGTGCTGATGACCCAAAATCTGCCCAGGTCGCATGTCTCGTCTGAGTCACTGTCCTCTTCCTCATCGCCGTCCTCCTTGTTTCTGGAGCTTTTCACGCTGCTGCTGCCACAGGCCAGCATATGTGCCACTTTAGTGAGGAAGAAGAAGGGATTAAGGAAGACGGTAAGGATCGCAGTACAGATCCAAGTAATATTGCTGCTTCCTGGCAAATATTTCCTTTTCCTGATGCACGAAATGAAGCCAAAGAGCAGCATAGTGCTCTGCTTGAGGAGAATTACCAACAGGTTGATACCCATCAATTCCAGGGGGAGGAAGACCATCTGAGCCACTTTCCTGACGAAGATGAAGGGCTTCAGGAAGGCGGCAAGGATCGCAGCACGGATCCAAGTAATGGTCCTTCTTCCTGGCAAATATTTTCTTTTCCTGATGCACCAAAGGAAGACGAAGAGCAGGACAAAAACTCCAGGGAGGGCCCAGATCTGCCAGTGCTGCAAGGCAGAAAAGAGCAGGCCTCCCTTGGATGCCCAGCTCTGCCACTGGCTCCCCTGCACCATGTTGCGCAGTCGCTGAGCCATGTCCCGACTCAGATGCTCCATATTCAGCCAAAAATTCTCAGACAAATGGCCACGCATGAGGTGAATTCCCAACAGGATGATTCCCTTGAAAGCCTGGCGGGTGAAAACCATCCGAGCCACTTTCATGACGAAGATGAAGATCATCAGGAAGGCGTCAAGGATCGCTGCACACATCCAAGTAGTGGTCCTTCTTCCTGTCAAATATTTTCTTTTCCTGATGCACCAAAGGAAACCGAAGAGCAGGACGAAGACCCCCGGGAGGGCCCAGATCTGCCAGTACTGCAGGGCAGAAAAGAGCAGGCCTCCCTTGGCCTCTGAAGACTGCCTCTGGCTCCCCTGCACCATGCTGTGCAGGCGCTGAGCCCTGTCCCAACTCAGATGCTCCGTATGCAGCTGAACATCCTCAGACATATTGCTATGCATGAGGTGAATTCCCAAAAGGATGATTCCCACAAATGCCACAGTGATGAACTGACCCACTTGTAGGAGGTAGAAAAGGGGCTTAAAGATGGCGGCGAGGATTGCAACAGAGGTCCAAGTAATGCTGCAGTTCCCCGGCAAATATTGCGTTTTCCTGAAGCACCAAATGAAGCCGAAGAATAGCATATTGCTATGCTTGAGGTGAATTCCCAACAGGATGATTCCCATCAACGCCAGGGGGATGAAGACCACCCGAGCCATAGCCGCTAGCCGCTAGCAGGTGCGAACCGCACTCACGGAAGGCTTAGGGCAAAGTGCCACAGCGCTGCCTCTATTCCAACTCCTGACACCCCCACCTCACCCTCCATTGTGACTCCTCTGCTGATGTCACAAACACAGCCACATCACTGCATGTTGTCACAAACATGGCCACATCACTGCACGCTGTCACAAACAGGGCCACTTCACTGCACCCCTCTGCTCTTCTCCTCTCCAGTCTCCTCCCTGACTTCCGTACCAGGGAAGTTCTGGAGCAAAAACCTCTTGGTGAGATCACACGGCACGTGCATGGCATCCAGGGGATCAAGCCCAGCCAGCACGGGTTCATGAAAGGCAGGTTGTGCTTGTCCAGCCTAATCTCCTTCTATGACTGGGTGACCAGATGATTGGTCGATGAGGGAAAGGCTGTTGGTGCAGTCTCCCTAGACTTCAGCAAAGCCTTTGACACAGCCTGTCACTGTATTCTCCTGGGGAAACTGGCTGCCTGTGGCCTGGACGGGTACATTCTTCTCTGCATAAAGAACTGGCTATAGGCCCGTGCCCAGCAGATAGTAGTCAGAGGAGTTAAGGCCAGCTGGTGACCTGTTACAAGTGGTGTCCCCCAGGGGTCGGTACTGGGGCCCATCTTGTTTAATATGTTTATGCTGGGAGGTAGTGTCCATCTGCCTAAGGGTAGGGAGGCCTTTGAGAGGGGTCTGGATAGACTGGATTGCTGTGCCGAGGTGAATGGGAGGAGGTTCACCAAGGCCAAGTGCCGGGTCCTGCACTTTGGCCACAATAACCCTGTGCAGCGCTACAGGCTTAGGGCAGAGGGGCTGGATGACTGTGGAGAGGAAAGGGACCTGGGGGTGTCGGTCCATGCTTGGCTGAACACGAGCCGACAGTGTGCCCATATGCCCAAGAGGGCCAGTGTATTAGAAGTAGTGTGGCCAGCAGGAGCAGAGAGGTAATCATCCCCCTTTATTCAGCTCTGGTGAGGCCGCACCTCGAATACTGTGTTCAGTTTTGGGCCCCTCACTACTAGAAAGACATCAAAGCCTCGGAGCGTGCCCAGAGCAGGACAAAGGAACTGGTGAGGGGTCTGGAGCACAAGTCTTCTGAGGGGTGGCTGAGGGAGCTGGGATTGTTGAATCTGGAGAAGAGGAGGCTCAGGGGAGAACTCATCACACTCTACAACTTCCTGAAGGGAGGCTGGGATGAAGAAGGGATTGGCCTCTTCTCCCAGGCAACAAATAGGACCCCAGGAAATGGCCACAAGTTGCGCCTGGCAAGATTTAGATGAGATATAAGGGAAAACTTTTTCTGTCAGAGAGTGGTCAGGCACTGGAATGACCTGTCCAGGGAGGTGGTGGAGCCACTGTCCCTGGTGGTGTTCAAGAGGCGTCTGGATGAAGTGCTGCAAGACGTGGTAGGAGAACACTGAAGACAACTGGCCCTAAAATGGAGTCCTATGGAGCTCCTTGGAGCTCCATTCCACGGGATGAACCCGTGTGGGCCTCGTAGATTTGTATGCATCCGGCTGCAACAGCAAATCCTACGCAAGTTTGGGGTTGTCTGAGGGTTTATTCTTATCACAGTCACAGTGCTCCAACTCATGTCTCTGGGTTTCCCAGAGCTCATCATCAGTGTTGAAGATAGTGTGAGGAAAGCACGAAACGTCTCTACAACCATTTCTGCTCCACATGGTGGAGCAGGCTGTCCCCCTGCAGCCCCTGGGCACTGCACAGGGCAGATGTCCATGCACAGCCATGAAGGAGCCCACGGTGCAGCAGTGGATGAGGCCTGGAGGAGGCCAAAGCACATGGAGCAGCCTTGGGCTGGAGCTGCAGCCCATGGAGAGCAGCCCGCAGTGGGGCCGGAGGCCTGGGAAAGTTGCCACCCATTGGGAACCTGTGTGGAGCAGTGCCTGACAGGTACACCCAGTGGTTCAAAGCCGTGCTGGGGCAGTGCTGGGAGAGCTGCAGCCCGTGGGAAGCTCATGCAGGATCAGTTCTAGCTTCAGCAGCATCCTTCATGGGGGAAGATAGAGACCATGGAGGAGCAGCACAGACGAAGCTTTAAGGACTGACCGCAGCTCCATTCCCAGTCCGTCCTGCTCATCTTGCGGGGAGGAGGTTGAAGTTTCAAGTGTAAAGCTGAGCCTCGAGAGTAGAGGTTGCAGGAGAAAAGCATTTTTAGTTTGGCTTTTAGTTTTCACTGTTCAACCCTGTCATTAACTCGGAATAAATTGAATTAATCTTCCAAAAGTTGTGATGGTAACTGGTGAGAGATCTCCCTGTCCATATCTCAACCCACAAGCTGTTTCATCATATTTTCTCCCTGCTGAGGACGGGAAGAGGGAGGGTAGCATGGTGTGCACTGGGTAAACAGATAAGGTCGGTCAACCCACCATGTATGTACAGCTTTTAAAATACAGACCGAATAAAGTGATTGTCCCCTACCCATTCCACTGGCAAAGGTACTCCTTAAAAGGGTTCCTTTCTAGGCGCATGAGATGGAACAGAAAGGAGACATGTTCAGGAACGAAAAATTAAATCCACACCTGCAACCGCATTCACATACACTTGCTTTCTTAAAAAACAAAACTTAGCCACAGAGTGACCGGTCCAGTAAAGTTACGTAAAAATCCACAAAATATCCAAATGTCCCCCTTTCTGTTTGTTTCTTTTTTTTTTCATCTCTAAGCTCCCACTGAAGCACAGTGCATACTGGCTCTTGATAAGAACTGCACCTCCTGACATAAGGAAGTATTTCAGCAAAAGACTCCCAAGACTTCAAGTCAGTACGCACAGCCTTCTTGTGCAATGCTCTATCCTGCAAGTCGGACACTCTCCTTTACTTCCTGTAGCCTTAATGGTTCTGGGGATTGAAGTGATGTGGAAGTCTTGCGTTTCGCATGCGGATTATTTAGTGAGGAGAAGAGGAGGCTCAGGGGAGACCTCACTGCACTCTACAGCTTCCTGAAGGGAGGCTGTGATGAGGAGGGGTTCGGCCTCTTCTCCCGGGCAACAAATAGGATGCGAGAAAATGGTCACAAGTTGCACCAGGGGAGATTTAGGTGAGATATAAGGAAAAGCTTTTTCTCTCGGAGGGTGGTCAGGCACTGGAATGACCTGCCCAGGGAGGTGGTGGAGTCTCCGTCCTTGGAGGTGTTCAGGAGGCATCTGGATGAGGAACTACGAGATATGGTTTAGTATCTTAGTTGGTAGCAATGGTGATAGGAGGATGGTTGGATTAGTTGATCCTGTACATCCATTCCAACCTTGTGATTCTATGATTCCATGACATTAAACTGAAGATTATTCTGTCACATACATAACGATGCAGGATTACTAGCCTGCGGATGACAGTAATACCAAGAATGTATACAAAAAAAACATTAACCTTTTCTCATTAAGAAGCAGATGTTATTCATAGATTTATTTCTGATGGAAGCAAAGTGTTCTGTAGGTAATTAGAAAGAAGCAAACATATTAAAAACTCAGCAAATCACTAAAGCTATGGATCCCAGTATTTTTCTGTCAAGAGTGCAGCAGACCTGCCAAACCATTTATGAGCATGGCAGTTTCATGAATCTTTGCAGCTCTTGTTTAGAAAAGGCTCTGAAGAGAAAGCCTGCACGCACATAGTGCTTTACTTCTGTTGATTAATTTACGGTGCATTGTGGTGTAAGTTTTTTTGTTTGTTTGTTTTTTGTTTTCCCATTATTCTATGAATTAAGCAAATTTCAGAAGTAATACAGTTACAGTGGAATATATTCCTTTTGTTAGTCACAGCTGTTAGGTGTATCTTTCTACTTGCTCTCTTTTTCCATACCTCACCTTATTATAATGTTGAAATGCTAAGAACAAAGGCGACA
>JAPSGF010000016.1:11956216-11974492 GCA_035772895.1 Perdix hodgsoniae
AAAACATAGGGAATTTTCTGCAGTTTCCCTTTGGCTTCAGGCTTAGATAGAGTGCTGAACTTCCTAGATCAACGGTGACTTTTTTCCATGCACTAATCTGAAAAGCTCTTGGCTCTAATTTGTAGCCTACACTACAGTGTAAGTTGGCAGCATTCCTCTTCATACTTCTGCAGTACTGTTCCACCAGTGAGGCATGGGACATGGATCATGCTACCAATATAGTTACACAGTTATAGGAGATTAGGTTGGTAAGAAACTCTACAACCTTTCTCAGCAATCTGTTCCAGTACTCATTCAACGTTACCATAAAGCAGCTCTTCTGCATTTTTGCATAGAACTTCGGATGTCTATGTTTTAGAACATTACTCCTTATTGCTACACATCACTGAGAAGAGTCTGGTCTCATCCATTTTCCTTGCATTTCCCTTTAGATATTTATAAACATGAATCAGATCCTCCCCTCAGACCTCAGGCTGAACCAACCCATGTTACTCAGCCTTTTCTCATAAGGGAGATGCTCCAAGCCCTTTATAAGCTTTGTGGCCCTCCATAGGACTTCTTCTAGGTGATCCCTGTCTTATTTGAAAATTCAACACAAAGAATAAAAAAAAAGTCAGTGGGAAGCATATATGTTAAAGTGCTAATCTTTGACAAATACATTCTCTGAAAACAAAGCTTAAAATGCTTTTATAGTTTGAAAACTATAAAAGAACAGTTCCTTTTAGATAGGCAGGAGATAGAGTTATTTATTTATTTATTTATTTACTTATTTATCTATTTATTTATTTATTTATTTATTCTTAAGTATTATACAAGGGATAAAACAGACTGTGTACAGGCTACATATGTGGCCAAAATTCAAAAATTCAAAATTTTCCTCAAAATCCGAGTTGAGTTGCAATAGCACATCAAGAAAAACATTCTATTTTTCTGGTCCATCACATTGTCACAAGTATAATTTTAGTCATATTTCTCATCTGCTTTTCTGTTAGCATTCAAAAAGAGTGATTCATTTTTGGATCAAAAATCTGCTTATGACATCACACAATGTAAAACCTAACAGTTGCTATTGGGATACAATAAGCAAAATACATCTTCCTAATTAGAAGTGTTTAAAAATGTTATCTCCTGCTAGATCAGATGAATCCTAAAATTGTTTCTTCAAGACTACTTTTTCCTGAACACTTTTAAAGATTTATTTCACCTGTATCTATAGTGCTGATATCCCAATTATTCAAGACTTCTTCATGAGGCTGAAATAGTTTGGGCTTTTCAAAGATTTTGGTCTTCTAAGAGCATCTAAGTCTAAAGGTCTTTAGCTGAATTACAGAGAAACTCTTCCCTGTATATCTTCCTAACAGAAAAAATGCAGAACAAATGGTAAGGAAGTTATGGAAGACAAGAAATCACTACATTTTTGAATGTCCAATGTTTAGACTGCTTTGACTTTTTTCATATTGAATCATAAGCTTCTCCACACTCAGAAGCAGCACTAAGCCAGCTGAAGGCAGATGCCTCTATCTCACACAGCAAGGCTTGTAATTCAGGGGAAAACAGATAATCATCGAACTATTCTTACTTAATGCACCTGCCTTCCTAGCTGTGTCATCAGTTCACCTCCTTCCCCCTTCATTCAGGGAAGAGTATCAAAAATTTTGAAAAACAGTCCACATCAGAAGTTAAAAATATGGGTGAGATCAGATTCTTGCCCAACTTTGAATGCTAAAATAAAATAATAACAGCTCAAAGGAACAAGTAAAAGTATACTTTATTCCTGCATTCCTATTATGCATATATATACATAAATATAGTTTTTAAAATGGAAAAGAAAAAAAAAAAACCCTCGGTCAATTACATTCTGAAGTTCTCTTACATGCCTGTTATTAAGGTTAACAAAAAATTAATGAAATTTTCAATAAAATATTAACCAGTGCAAAGACATTAGGGTTAGATTTAGAATATGAAACTTCCTATCCTTGCAGCTGCACAATTTTCCTACTTAATTTACATAACAAATGAATTCCACTCGGATTAAAAGATTTCAGACTCTCTGTTCTTAGTGTACTTAATCATGAAGAATTACCTGGCACACTGACATTTTGCAGGAAATGAGATTTTGTACTTCTAATGGGCTATTTCTTTTCATATTATTCAAGAAGACACCAAACCAAAATAAACTTATATGCTTGCAATGAATCATGTTTTCAAAAACAATGTCTTGGACAACTAAATATCAACAACAATAAAAAAAAAAAAAAAAAGACTAACTATATACTTTTGTGAGCAAGACATTTACAGTTTTAAATAACTTAAAATATGAAAGTTGGTGCTATTACCAGAATTAAAATCCCAGTTTGCAAAATGCACAGATACTAATATATGAATATCTTTACTGATGCCCAGAGTAGAATGCACCTGCTTCAAATTTTTCTGGATTATGCAAAGAAGTCAAATTCAAAGCACAACACAAATACAGCTTCAGAGCACACAAGCAGCTGAAAGAGAATTTAGATCAACACATCTATCCTTGCAAGCAGAGTATATCATAAATGAACCGTCCCCAGCATACCTATTAGAAAGTAAAAGTAAGTAAGAAAGTCATTATACTTGTCTTAATACTTGAATGCTATACTGGGGAGAAGTACAATCAGCTCTAGTCGTTTCATACACCAAAAACTGCATTTGAGGTAACAGTAATAAAATCGCCACCAAGATGTCATGCATCCATCAAAATAAATTCATTAGATTTTTTGCCATACGTCTGCATCTTTAATGTGGTATTTTGATTACATTATATAAAAAAAGCAACAAACAAAACAACAATAAAAATAAAAAGCACAAATCACCAGGGAAATATACTGAAACTCCCAAATATAAAATTAAACAAGAACAAGTGATTTCAAGTGCCAAGCTTTGCTCTAGCATAACATAAATAGAAGGACTGCAACTGCAATATTAGCAAGGCAAAGTACAGGCAGCTTCCAGAGACAGAAATCAGTTATGCCCAGCACTAGGGAGAAAAAGGTAGAGATTTGATCAGACAAAATATGTGGATTCAGTAATATTGGATATTCAGCCAAGACACTTGCCTGAAACTTAAAAAAATAAGAAATAATAAAAATAAAAATAAAAATAAAAATAAAAACAAAAAGGTACTCTAAAGGAACAAGCCCTGGCACACACAGCCTGGCATTCCATCTTTGAGGACTTATAATTACATTTTAAACCAACAAAAAACAAACAAACATACAAGCAGACAATAAAGATGTAAAATAGCTGAAATAACTGATTTACTTCTCTGCTCTGCTGTGGTCTTGATCATTATTCCAGAGGAATAATTGTACTTGCTGGGGACAGAGCCTTCTTGTAAGGACAAATGCACTGGTGATTAAAACGATATTAGAAAACACATAAGGCAGTGTGATATGGATATGTGTGACAGGTGCTTACTCCATAAGATGAATAACTCGTTCCTTAGCTAATCTTCCACTAAACCCAAAAAAGTATCTGGGAGTCAAGCTTTCAGTGGAGCCTGAAGCCCAAACTCACATTTAACATGATGCACTTCAGAGATTATCTTTCCTGTAGAATCAGTCTCAGCACAGTTCCAAACAAACCTGCAGATCTCCTCTCTTGGGATAATTTCAAGTCAACCTACAATTTTAATACACTGCTCCTCATTCAGGTCTCTCTGCAGTGTTTTATAATCAACCATAGCCTGCTGATCAGCCCTGAAGAGGTTTTACGAGCCACCATTGACTACAATAGCAGAGATCTCCCTCCCATCCTTGTCTGGAGTTGTCAAATACATTAAATATTAAGCAGCTTCATCATGCCTGAAGTTTCAACAAGATCAAGAAAGTGACCGTATTCAGAAATACAATTTATTAAAATACTTTCCCATAGCATGGATTCAAATAAAATAACTACAGAAATCTTTTAATGAGTTATGTTGTGAAATGTTTTCCACAGATAGAAATAAGAAAAACCTCTACCAGCTTAAAAAACAAAACTTAAAAATAAAAATTAAACTCAAAATTAAAAATAGAATTAGATAAAACTGACAGCATAAGATTTCACAGCAGGAAAACAACCATTTTATGATATAGTGACCCATCTGCTGGATGAGGGAAAGGCTGTTGATGTGGTCTACCTAGACTTCAGCAAAGCCTTTGACACTGTCTCCCACGGTATTCTCCTGCAGAAGCTGGCAGCCCGTGGCTTGGACGGGTACATTGTTGGATGCGTAAGGAACTGGCTGGAGGGCCGGGCTCAGAGAGTGGTGGTGAATGGAGTTAAATCCAGCTGGCGACCGGTCACGAGTGGTGTTCCCCAAGGGTCGGTGCTGGGGCCTGTCCTCTTCAATATCTTTATTGATGACTTGGATGAGGGCATTGAGTGCACCCTCAGTAAGTTCGCAGACGACACCAAATTGGCTGGGAGTGTGGATCTGCCTGGGGGTAGCGAGGCCCTGCAGAGGGATCTGGACAGGCTGGAGAGCTGGGCTGAAGCCAACGGGATGAGGTTCAACAAGACCAAATGCCGAATCCTGCACTTTGGCCACAACAACCCCAGGCAGCGCTATAGGCTTGGGGCGGAGTGGCTGGAGGACTGTGTGGAGGAAACGGACCTGGGGGTGTTGATTGATGCTCGGCTGAACATGAGCCGACAGTGTGCCCGGGTGGCCAAGAAGGCTAACGGCATCCTGGCTTGCATCAAAAACAGTGTTACTAGCAGGAATAGGGAGGTAATTGTCCCCCTGTACTCTGCACTGGTGAGGCCGCACCTCGAGTATTGTGTTCAGTTTTGGGCCCCTCATTGCAAGAAAGACATTGAGGCCCTGGAACGTGTTCAGAGGAGGGCTACGAAGCTGGTGAGGGGCCTGGAGCACAGGCCTTATGAGGAGCGGCTGAAGGAGCTGGGATTGTTCAGCCTGGAGAAGAGGAGGCTCAGGGGAGACCTTATAGCACTCTATAACTTCCTGAAGGGAGGTTGTGGTGAGCTAGGGGTCAGCCTTTTCTCTCGTGTAGACAGTGATAGAACTAGAGGCAATGGTTTCAAACTGCGCCAGGGGAGATTCAGGCTGGACATTAGGAAATATTACTTCTCGGAAAGGGTGGTCAGGCATTGGAATGCACTGCCCAAGGAGGTGGTGGAGTCACCGAACATGGATGTGTTCAAGAGACGTTTGGATGTTGTGTTGAGGGATAGGATTTAGCTGGGGAGTATTGGTGATGGTTGGACTGGATGATCTTTTAGGTCTTTTCCAACCTTGATGATTCTGTGATTCTGTGAAAATAGCTACTTAAAGATAGTATTGTCATAAATACATAATGAAAAGTTTGTTGCATTTTTTTACATGTCTTTTGAAGACCTTACTATTACAATGAGTATTCTGACAAAATGGGCAAATTTGCTGTGATGTCTGTAAATACAGAAGGCAGTAATGATAAGCTGATGCTAGTATTTGTAATCAAATGCTCTTCTGAGGACCTTAACCATATTTAACACAATTTGTAGTTCTTCCTGTCAATATCTGACACTTACGTATAAACATGCTAAGTAATCCATATGTATTCTCTGCTGTAGATGCTGAGAGACTACGGCCACTTTTTAAATCAGAGGAAGGCAACAAAGAAGATGAGAAAACTGGGAAGGTGTACCATGTGTCCACTGTGCTTTTACCACTAATGAGGTTCCATACAGTCCATGACTTCAACATCTCACGGTGCAGCTGAACAACATGGCACGAGCAGTCTCTCTTGACCAATCCAACCCCAGCTTCATGCTGTGTAGTCATGGCACACTACTACAAAACCACAGCCATGGGCTAATTGCTGAAGATGTAATTAGATACAACCAAGGGATTATGAAGAAAATACTTGTCTGAGAGACCCCTTCATCTATCCCAATGAGTATCTGTTGATTATGCTGTGGCAATACTGCAGGGAAAAAAGAGAACCTGAAAGACAGACCTAAACTAAATATTAGTATTGTCTGTATATGCAGATATCTGAAATATCAAGGAAGTTTATTAAAAATGTTTCCAGTTCTACATGCATTACAAAAATCAGGTTGAATATAACAGCGCAAGTCACTGGGACACTGACAGCTAATTTCTTTGTACATCATGCTGCGAAAAATAAATACAAAAAAAAATACCAGGGCAAGTAGAGAGTTCAGAACATTGTTTGAACTTTACCTGAAGTTGAAGAGTTGTCCTAGTCTACAGGTGTATTTGACAGAAGACATTCTGTCTGCTAATACAGAGAAGGAGTGAAAGTAAGTTTAAATTTTAATATTACCAGGAAGCTCACCATAATACATAATCCAGGCTTGAGACAATCTTGTTCTGTCAAAACCAACTGTGGACAACTGAAAACAAGAAAGTTTTCTTTGTCTCTAGATTAAGTATATTGCATTTTCCTGTAAAGATATACAGATTTCATAGTCTGATCCTCCATTTCATAAGGCAACACCTGACAGCCCTACTGAGATTCCAGTTACAGAACGGTGACAGAATTATGCACATTGTATTCATTCTGCAAGAGTGGGGAAAAAGAGAATCCCGGCAGATATATATATAGTATTAACAACAAGAAAATAGAATACATCCATTTTAATGCTTTTACTACATATTCATGTGTCCCTGGTAGAAGACAGTCTGCAAGTGTTCACCCAGCAGATTTGTATTTCAATATCACCTCCAGACATAAACCTTAAATTTAAGCAACTGAAAGTAGAAAAACAATTGAAAACACAAGCATTATAAATTAAATAACCACATACAAAATGTTTCAAAACACACCAAATTTCATCAAATCTGTCAGATATCATCCTAATTCAGGTCTGCCTGTATTATGGCTGTCAATTTCAATTCATATTTTTTATGCATACTGTTGGGAAATTTTTGCTCCAATAGGCTTGTTCAATTATCTTTATGCTAAAAAGAATCAGAGAAGTGTCTCTAGCTTCCTTTATTCAAATAAAGGGAGAGTCTACTGGAGATATTTTCCCAGAAGTATCTGTCAAAGTATCACTTCGCAGATTCCCTTTTACCCAAACTTTCCTACACATCGTCCCTCCTCTGTTCCTCACAGGCTGAAGTATCAGAGAGTACAGACTTCTTGGTCTGCCTAAGACTTGTTCCCCCTTTCATGTGACCTATTAGGCCTAAGCTGTAAGTATAAGGTTTGTAGGTTCAAGTTGTCTATAGACCTTTGTAACTAAAACCATATTTGTTAAGAGTGTATGGACTAAGTGAAATTTGTAAGCTTTTGCACAACAACTTGTGAGCAAGCATATCTCATTTGTGAGCCTCTGCATAAAATGATTTTATTTGCAAGAGCATCTTCATGCTTCTTTTATCTCAACAGCTAGGCCGTTCTAACTAACCAGAAACCATAATCAGGAACTTACAAAAATATTTATCTCCACATTTCCACTAAAATACCAGTAACAGGTTTTAGCAACAAAACCTGTAGATGCTGTTAGCGCACTCCTCTCCAACCATCTACCTGATTTTTTTTTTTGTTTGATTTTGTGGGGGTTTTTTTGTTTGCTTTGTTTTTGTGGGTTTTGGTGGTCGTTTGTTGTTTTTTTTGTTGTATGGTTTTTTTTTTTTTGGAGGAGAGCAGAGTGGGATGTTACAGGGGCATTGTGTTTTGGTGTTTTTTTTTTTCCAGTGGTGATTCATCCAGTTGTGTTTCATTGCAAGTGATTATTTTCTTATTTTCAGGCACAGGTTTTTCAGGTGTTTTGGGGTGTCTGAATTGTTACCCAGATGTCTATAACCAATGCGTTTTTAGGTGATTTCCTGGGAACATAACAAAGTACTTTCATCCAGGTACTCCAATCCAGGTGTAGATTTTTCATGTGTTTTACTTTCTGTGATTTATTTGTAGCCTGATAGATTTCTAATTGTTTTTCTGATCCTGTTGTGTTTGTTTTTTTTTTTCTAGATGTGCTTTCCAGGTGTTTTTCGAGTGATTTTCTTCAGCCTTTTATTGTATGTGTGTTTATTACTAGGATGCATTCATGGTTCTTTCTGGGTACTTTCTGTGACATTTCTCAGGGTTTAAAAGCTATTTATTTCAGGGTGTTTGGCTTATTTTGCTGTTCAGGTGTTTTGGAGATGTTTGTCACAGAAGGAAACTGAAGCACTGCACACTTCACTCATAAGAGGAAGGCAGAAATATATTTATCGATACAAATAAATATAAGATGATAGTTTAAACAATTATTACAGCAACTTAACAAGATTTGAATCAAGATTCTTAACAAGATCCTTAGTGAAGCAGTATAGCTTAAAAACAACAAATCACTTAACAAGGATCTGTCAGTAAAGCATCACCATATCCTAGATGAGTCTCTACACAGGCATCAAGTAACCTTGAAAGGTTTTGTTTTTGTGCTTTCCAGATGCTTACTGCAGTTGTTTATATGCTTTCCTAGGTATGCTTTTTTTTTCTCGTTATTTATTTTCCAGGTGTGATTATTTTTGTTGGCTTTTTTTTTCCCTCTGGCTGATTTTGTGTGGGCATTTTTCAGATGTTTTTAATATGACTGGCTATTTTGTTTATTTTGTTTCAGGAGCGTTTTTGGGGGAGTGTTGTTGTTGTTTTTATATGAGACTAAATAATCAATGAAGGGGTTAAATGAATCTGAATCTTTTGACAGGATCATCACTGCTTCCATCCCTGAAAGAAATTTTGTTTCTTTGATCTATGCTTTCATTTTTTTCAGAAGGTACATTAAATAATTTTGTTGCTACACCTACAGAACTAATATTTCATTTTGCATCTCTCACAAGTATAGTAATGGTAGATTTGGTTTGGTTGTGTTGGAAACATCCAAATAATTTTTGGTCAGGACGGTGTCTCTGACAAAAGCAGATTTGATTCGCGATTGCAATGGCGGGCGTCCCGCAAGCAGGAGTGCACCTATGGACACAACATGACAGTTTTTATACCCTTTTTTCCCTTTACCCATCTCCCTGTCCCGTTTCCCCATTGGCTGGGTACTCCAGGTTCACAATCTTATCACATTTTACATTTGTGGATCCGTGTGTTATCTGGTGTCAGTTGGTAGCCATCCTGTTGTCTCCAAGATGTCTCAGTGCTCTTCTTGTTGTAATGATATGGTGATTTTCTCCAAAGTCCTCGTTAAACAAAGAGCACCGGGGAGGGGTGCCAGGCATTCCTCCATACCTTCTTCAGACACTCCCTGAAGCATGTAATGAATTGTCCTTTTAAATTGAGCAGGATACTGTTGCAATGTGTGTGACACATACATATTACTTTTGTGGAAGATTTATCTAGGGGATTAGCAATAGAAAACTTATCAGAGAACCCCTGATAAAGTAAAAAAGGCCCCTGAAAAGAATTATTAGTTCTAATAAAGAACCCAAATGGTAGACTATGAAATTAACAAAATTCTTATTTTGTTCTGATGCAGAAACAACATTCAATTCCCACAGTTGGATGATATCAAAACAATATGAGTTAATTGTCATGGTTTTATGATTTTTGGTCATCAGTATTCCACACCATAACATCATGTGATGCATTGGGGGTGGGGTTTGATATCTGCCGAATGTTCGTCCGTCGGAGAAGAACTACATTTCCCCAGGAGACTTTGCGGTCAGCAAGGGGATATAACTCCAAGCAAGGTCACCTGATCCTTCTTCTTCGACTGCTCTTCGTCGCCTGTGCTTCGCTATCTGCGCTTCGCCGCCTGCGCTTCGCCATCTGCACTTCGCCATCTGTACCTCAGTCACTCAACTGGACTGCACTTCTCACCCCAGCATTGTGGTGAGGTCTATACAATTCAAACAGACTCTCTCACTCCCTCTCTCTCTCTCTCTCTCTCTCATTGTATTTTGCTAATACTATATTTAGTAAAATCATTTGTTCCACCTCAGATCAGTGCTGTTGTTTTCAAGTATTTTGGGGTCCCCTGCTTCCCCTTTCCCAGAGGCGCGGATCCGCAGATCCCTCCGCCCTGCTGGTCACGGAACTGGGCCGGACCAGCCCATAAACCATTGACAGTTAATGAAAATAGGAATATTAAAAACAAAACAAAACAAAAAACCTACTGTAAAAACATTAACAATATACACTTATTCCCCTCTCAGTTCAGACAGTCATGATAGATGATGAAAGATATTCGTCATAGAATCACAGATAGTGATATTCCAGACTGCACAAAATGACCATAACTTCAAAACTGTGGAACTGTACGTTGCACAAAAATTATATTTGAGAGGATGGGGAATTATATCATGTAACTGCTTAATTTATAATAGTTTGTAGCATGCATATATTGTTAGATGTCTTTTAATCTCAGACTAATTACAGCAGAAAATAATGGCAGCCTCTGAAGGCCAATCTGAAATTATCATTAGATTCACTGCTTCTTCCTACATGCCACCCCTTTCCATGTCACGAAACTGCTGTTTTTAGCTTTTTGCTTTATTTCTGTACAAAGTCAGAACAAGGCAGAAAAGTGTTTAAGATCATTTTACAGAAGCAACCTTCTGAGTCATATTTTAAACTTAAAAAAATAAATAAAATTATATTTAATATACTTTTACAGTAAGGCTGCTTAGTTCAAGAAGCTTCCACATGTGATTCTCCCAGTTAGTTTTAAGAGTTTTAAGTCAAGAACATGACATTTAAAATAGAAGGTATACTGATACTCTTATTTATGTCACACCTTAATGTGTTTTGCATGAAAATACAAGTACAGAATTACTTGGCTCAGTGCCCTAGGTAATTGCACTCCTTGTATTGTTTTCTTGACTTGCTGCCAGAACTCGCAAAGTAGGCATTTCCCTCAGAAAATGTTGCTAATGAAAACTGTCAAAGTCCTTACAGCACTCCTTATTTTGTTATACTTAAGTTGTCACCTCACTTGGGCTGATTGCTAGATTTTTGTTTTCAACAATGCATTTCTTGACTATGTACTCATGACATAACAGTAACACCCTAAATCATGTCCCATTCCTTGCAAGCAGTAATATGAGTTAAGGAACACCACCTTTTGGTTTTGAAGGAAAAAAATAGAAAAACAATTCCCTGCAGATTTTTAACTTCAGCTTTGGAAGCTGGGAACAGATTAACTATATTCTTTACTCAGCAAAGTTCAGGACAGAACTCCAGCTAGGGAGTTTCAACACTATTGCTATCAGGTTCCTGTCTCTAAAACAGCATGGCTCATTTTCTGCTACTGAATCTTATGCTCACTGCAGACTAAGACATCCTATTAAAATTCTATATAAAAAATTGAGACACGTAGATATCTGGAAAGTCTGCTAGAAAGAGGTGAAGAGATGGTTGTCAAGCTGATGCCATACACTCACATACTGCAACAGTCATACATATATTTATTCTTGAATTATTGGTATTGCTTGTAGAAGTTTTGGAGAACTGTTAATACATCCACAAAGTCTGAAAAACTACTGAAAACTATTTTTCCTCTCATCAGTGAGAGCTTCAATATGAATCCCTAGCATGGAATTCAAAGAAACAAACTTCCATTATGATAAGAGAGGGAGTCCATCATGACAGGTCATGATTCCTCCCAGGACTTAAGACATTTTGCTTCCTTTGTCTAAGTTCTTAATTCCTGCCTTATTTAAGAGCTTGAGGTCTTGCATTTCTGTCTGTCCTGCTGCAGAGCTGTGTGGCTGAAAAATGGTTCCCTTTTGGTGGTACAATTTCCTGAGAACTCCACAAAGTGAATGCCACAGAGTTGATTGAATAAAAGAAGCTATCTACTGACTTTCCACAGAAAGAAAGCATGTGGCCTGATTAAAATCACCTGTGAATTTGCTAAAAGAAGTGTCAGACAGAATCTGTAGCCTCTGACTCCCTGGAGGAATGTGATACAATATAGTTCAGGTGCACTGTGAAGAAGCCATCGTTTCTCCTGACATCTGGATAAAAAGAAGACTGTTTACTACAGCAACCAAGTGCACCACTCACACAAAGAACATTTGTCACACTGTCTCCAGGAGAAAAAAACATTGCTGTGCTCATATTCAATCAAGCCAGAGGCAGGAAAGCCACAAGAGGAGGGTGGCTTGGGACTGAGCATCTGTCTTGCACATAATCCTAGTGAAACAAATGCAGGAGGAAAGAAAAAACAGATAAAAAAAAAAAAAAAGAAGAGAGAGAAAAGGAAAGAAAAAAGAAAAACAACCTACTGAGCTGAAAACTTCATCAGAAATAAGGAGTACTACAGTACCTAAGTTTTCCTACAAGTTCACATCTTGTATCATATGTTAACAAAAAGGGTGTCCATTGAGCCTAGCAGTGTTCCCTGTGTATTTTCTGCCAGTCTTCTGGACAAGAGTTCTGATTGTGTGAAACAACACACACATCTATTATATTGACAAAAGATTAATTTTTGTTTCACTGTTTGAAAGAATACAGTCAAATATTTTCTGAGCTATTTTCCATGATGGGATTTTTTTCCTGATTTACATTCCATATAAGACATTTATGCCCAGGTCTCTGACACATTAATAGAAAAGTCAAGCACAATAATGAATCAACGCTTTTTCTTGTGGCTATAGAGAACCTTCTAAGGGTGTGGATAGAAAATACTTTATATACTTTAACTACAGAAAAAGAGAAAGAAAGAATTTGGGTAAGTTATGAAAGATACAATTTAAAGATTAATATACCAATCAGCGGTACACATCATTAACAAGTCTAAACAATTCTAGGAAGATACTGTACAGAGAACAAGATTACACTAAGTTAATTTATACATATACAATCAAGTGAAGTGCAGATTCCCCTCCAAACTTTACAGTATATGAAGGGATGTGATTTCAAAAGAAAATCAATTATTGTGTCTATCAAAACTAAATTAGCATAGGAAGAAATCTCATTTTTTCCACAAGTGACGAAAAGAACGAAAGGCCACATATCCAAGGGTGTTATTTGCATGTTACAGTGCTGCAGGTGGTGTCACCACTTCACCCTACTCACCACTTCCAAATCAAGGATCTTGGAAGGCAAACACATCACAACTGCATTCAGAATTAGGCATGTTTGTTTCTTTTGGCACTTCAGTAGGAGTTATCAATAATTTAGAAATCTAACATGAATTGTTTAGGATTATGCATTCTTTTTGTTAGTCTACGGTCAGACAAGAATAGAAAGTATTTATAATAATGTATAGGAATTTGAAGTGAAAAAAGTAACACATTTAAGTGTGTCACTGAGAAATGCTAAAGACTGAATGCTATATAAAAAAGTGGCCACTTAATGATACTGATAAAAAGTAATTATCATCTTCTATTTCTTAGTTATACTCACTGTAACCTCTTTTTATTACATAATAGTTGATGAATACATGCTTCTTAAACAGCCTTTTATAAATTTTTATTCTAAACTGCTGAGTGAACATTGAGAAGGGGAAAGGAAATCGAGTTCTGATTTCTACAACCCTTCCCCAGCTTATGTTATATGCAAGCTAAATTGATTTCTAAAAGCATCATTAATTTGGGCTATGGACTTGAGCTGTTTCACAGATGATAGTGTGCTCACTCTGTACTCCAAGCCAGCTGGAAGCTATGTGGCTTCTGCTGGTTTTGACTGAGGCCAAGTTAATAAACTCTACTCATAAGCAGAAAATAATAGGTAGGCTATTGCATCAGAGTGAAGAGGCCATATTCTCCCAAGCAGCAAAGGAAATGGGTAGAGTCATGCAGGGTCAATTTAGGCTGAACATAGGGCAGAATCTAGTCGGCCTACTAAATATTGTGGTGATATGTAAGCTGAACAGTAAACCATCAGAGTGCCTATGAAGCAGAGTACAGCTCCCTCTCTTTATGTTTAGTTGCTTTAGAGGAAGGAGGATAGCAAGAGTTCATCCTCATGCCTTAGAAAATCACAGAGGATGGTGTCATACGTACTCTGCTCTGTGTTTGTCAACTGGATAGATCCATCTCGGGATGTTGATGTTCTGGAAGCTTACAGAATTAAGCTGATATAAAGTGATGAGAGGATGTACAGGAAATACAGGTATTGTGCAGAGCATCAAAAAGCCTTGTTAGGATCCTCATTTGTTCTACAGCAATTTAATTACACATTCTGGTACAATGCTCACAAATAACTTGGCCATTTTGGGGAAGCACATAGTTGCTAGAACATACATGTACTATTCATAACTTTCAGGAGGATATGGAACTGGATCATTTTGAAATACCATTTGGCCAGTACAGTAGTACCTTGCTTTTCAAGCAACTATAATAAAATAAAACAAATAAATTTCCCTGTAATCATCAAAAAATATAAAACAGATCAGTAAATTTATAATGATGATTAAACTCCAGATCTTGCAGGCTGTGACACTAAATAAATAAATAAATAAACAAACAAATAAATAAATAAATAGAACAATCCTAAGGCTGTGTTGTAAGAAACATTTCCATTTTGATATTTCCTATCTTGGTTTGTTATACCTCTAATATATTACACCGATAAGATAATAAAAATAATATGAAAATGGGAACTAAATGTATAAATATTTAAATTTAAAACAACAACAATTATTTCAGTGTAAAAAAAAAAAAATCATACTCTATTGAAATCAAACACATCAAGAGAAAATTGTTTATATCTGGAGGGTTTATGTTCTACATTCCATACAGTATTGTCCATCAACGTGACAAGCCAGCTGGTTAAGTTTGTGAAATGTAAAGAGCTGATAATCTCATTTCCTATTTCTTCTTCTCTTTAAAATTCTGGAGTTCTAGGGGTGTGAAACCTGATGTATTGGTTAGAATTGAGCTCTGAGGTCTTTTTGATCTTCTGCCCAACAAAATTTCAATGTCTTTCAGGCATTTTGAGTGATACTGTTTTATAGCTGCTTATGTTCTACATTCTTAGTTGGAAATAATACCTCTGGGGAGGTGATGAGTTGTTTCCTTGTTTTTTCTTCCTCTGTCAAAATGGAAATTACTTAAGGAAATCATAACTGCTTTGCTTTGTATCCCAGCAGGCAAGAACTTGCTCTGCCTCTGATTTGTTACATTCTGATCTAAAACTCACATAGATAATATTATCTCTGGCTTGATTCTCTGTACTGGATTAGATTCCACAAGTAAGGGTCTCTGCAGAGAAATAAATCTTGTTCCTAAGCAAGTTTAAAGAACTACAGCTCTTATACTAATGGCGATGTTGGATCTAAATTAGGAAAACTTACAAATGGTAGGCAACATAAATAAATAAATAAACAAACAAACAAACAAATAAATAAATAAATGAAATCAAGAGTTTACTTACAAAGTCAGATTAACTTTGTGTGATGCAAATATTTTCTTAAATATTGAGTATTCAATATTTGTGGGAAAAAAAACAAGATGCATGGAGTTTTTTTGTCTTACAGGAGTATTTTTTGTTTGTTTACTTGCTTGTTTTTTATATTCTTAAATGCAAATCTTGATGTTTGGCTAGCAGAATTCAAAATAGTAGCCTTGTAATTGCAAACCAAGTGAATGCAAGGTTCTCTCCAGGAAATGAAGAACAGAACAAGGAAAGGAAAATATGACTTGACCTCATTCTTCAAGCTTAACAACAGCAGTGTACTTGACTATGATTGCACAGCAAAGCATACAAATCATACACCTAAAGAGTTTGGCTTTCAATTCTAACTTTGCTTGGACTTTCAACAGTTATTCATAGTGAATATGGGGGCAGTCCATATTACACATTCATTAGCTTAGATCTCTGCAAAATGAGTTATGGTATGTTCTCACAGGTAGAGTCAGTGTTCTGTTCACTTGTAGTAAGTATTTGTTCTCTGTAAACTGTAGTAAGAATCTGTATTTTGAGATTCGTGTCTTTCAACAACTAATGTTGACTGCAATCTACATTAAGTAATCAAAGCAATAATTTAAACCACAGCATTCTGATGTCTAAATCTCATTCATAAACAATATATTAAGAATGAATTACCAACACCTTACTTTTCCTTTATGTGTTTTCTATTACACTTTAAGTAAAAATGTGATTAAACATTTCTACAAAGGCCACAAACTCAACTTCCAACATAATATCACAGTCCATAAGGATCACAGTCCTTTTGCAAAGGACATATTTTGATTCTAAATATTCTACAAAATAGTACTTAAGTATGTGTGTTTACTTAGATGGCTATCTATTATACCTAATAGAAAATGCATTGAAATCATAGTAAAATTAATGGCCAGGAAACATTCTATCCTCTCTTGAAGACTACCTAAATGACTAGCTAATCTTCCCTACTTGATTTATGCACAATTCATTCTGAAATTGAAGAAAATGAAACTGTTAAATACAAACTCCTTAAAAGAAGGGAATTACTAAGAAGCATGTAATGAAAAATGTAATAGTATGAGAACGTTATAACTTTAAATGAGACACTTAGTTTGAGAATAGCAATTAGGTGAATTCAGGAGAGATTACTGTTGCATTTCTGGAGACACCTGAACTAGAAAATAGAAGACAGGAATTTTTATATAAAACTTTTTTTAGCTGCATTCATATCTACTCACTATGAGTACTGACTGACATCAATACCCTAGACTTGAAAATCTCTTAGGCCTTTAGCAGTCAATTATATTTTCTAAACTACTCAATACTACAGCTATTTAGAGTTCTGACATGATTAAAAAATCTTTAAAAATTGTTTTGGTAACTGAATACTAAAGACAACATACCAATGCCAGATTCATTTCTAAAATAATAATAAAATAAATATAATTTATTGTTCCTGCACTTTTTGTGATGTGGTTTAGTGGGCACAGTGGGGACAGGCCGATGATCTTAGATCTTTTCCAACCTTAATGACTGTATGATTCCTTTCCACCAATCCATTCTTATTCATCTCCATCACTGTTCTTGAAATCAAGCACAAGATCAACAATCAAATCATACCCTTAAATCTTGTATGCTACATCTATACAACTATCACAAATTTAAATAATACTTTCGTTATATCGTTGTTTTGTCCATTGAACATAAATATACAAATACGTGTCAAACTATTTCCATAACAGACTGCCACTTTCTTGCTTTTCTGACTAGTTGAATAGTTTGAAAGGCAAAGTACTAAATAGAAAAATTTAATATTGCATTTTCTGTACGGTACTCCACCAAAATAACTGGGGGAATAAATGGCCTACCTTCTACTACTGTCTATACTAGAATACAAACAAGTAAAATGTTATGTATGTCACAGTACTGTGTCCAAGATCTCAAAGACTCAGAGTTTGAATGGAATTTTTTTTTGCAAAATAAAACTACTTTTCTTCCTCTCCCTACTCTTCCCCAAAAGGCACTAAAATCTGAATATCAAATACATGCAGATGCAAAAATTGAATTTAATTTTCCTCAGGAAAACAAACATGCTTCCTAAGCAATTTTGGACCTGTCTTCCAGACAATTTTTTTTCCTGATTTTTTTTAGAGAAAAATGGGATGATTGACAGTGTCTATAAAGAGAAAAAAAGGAAATTTCATGCACTAAGCATCAATTCTCTGTAACATATATCCATAAAAGCCTGTCTAAACTCATTTGCTGCAGAAGACAGAAGCGAGGAACCTGTTTTGGCTCCCAGATTCCTAACTGAATATCTGTCTCAAAGTACTGTTTTACACACTAAAAATACACACAATTGCAAATATGACAAATGAAATGAGTCATAAGGTACAAGTTGCCAATTTCTCCTTTTTTATTTACCATTTTGACTAGTTATTTTAACAAAGTAAATTCAGAGTTAAGCATTTCAAACTCAATTATGAACAAAAATGTGCTTCTGAATGATTAAAGGAAATAGAAATGGTAAAATCTATTCTCAGCTTTGGACTACTTTAGCCCACTAGAATTATAAAGTCTTTTGACTTACTGAATTTCAACATTTTGAATGTCATATGAAGATAGTTTAAGCTGCAGAAAGATTCAAGGTACTTAAAACCAGTCCACCTATAAATGTTTTGTTGTTTTTTTTTTTAACTTCTGGGAAGGATATTTTTGCAGAATTTCGGAAGTTAAGAACAGAATTAATCATAGAATTGCTCTGGTTGGAAAAGACCTTAAAGATCATCGAGTCCAACCACAGCCTAACCAAACTACCTTACCTCTAACAACCCTCTGCTAAATCATGTCCCTGAGTACTGCATCCAAAGGGTTTTTAACACATCCAGGGATGGTGACTCAACCACCTCCCTGGGTGTCTCGCTCCAATTTGTAGGAGGGAGGCAAGGTTCTTTGATATGTG
>JAPSGF010000016.1:11974502-12047720 GCA_035772895.1 Perdix hodgsoniae
CACACTTTGTAGTAGGGATTCCTGGCCCACAGATAAGCCAGCAAAAAGGGGGGTGTCTCTGTCGCCAGACACAAGCATTATCGTCTTCTGCAGTGGTCAGCTCCTTCGAGCAGCACCCCTGAAGAAAACAGCTCGTCCTGCTTCTGCTTATCTTTGCAATCGTAAGCAGAAACACTATGGCACAATGACACCCACCATCCACCCCCAAGGACACTTAACAGTTGTTAGTCAGAGTCTCATCATCAGGAAGGCCTCATGAAGCAAACTTTGAGACAACAAAAGACTGTCTTTCACACTGGGGAGCCTATTCCAGTGCTTAGCAACCCTTTCTGTAAGGAGGATTTTCCTGATATCCAACCTAAACATACCCTGGTGCAACTTGAGGCCATTTCCCCTCATCCTGTCACCCATCACCAGTGAGAAGAAACCAGTCCCATTCTCTCTGTAAGAAGGGTATTCTCCCAGAAAGTATTAGCTACAGATAGGACATTCTTCCTATGTGAAGGCTATTTACTGGTGTACTTATAGTTTAAAGAATCAAATGTAAGCATGAAGAAGTGTTATGGAACAGAATTTAATTTTACTATTCAAATCAAGCCTATATGAGTTTAAAAAATAAAATCAGCAACATGGATTTATTTAACCATTAAATCTACCACCTAAAAAGGGGCAGAAGTATTGTACAGCAGGTTTCTTAACGTAACAATGCACACTGATGGTACTTTGTAGTGCCAGGATGCTCAGATAGGAGCACATTAGATGAGCATAGATACTTAAATAGTGTTCTTGTTGAACGTACACAGTAAGTAATCTTTCTCATCAGAAAACATTTTGTGCTTTGAGAACTCTAGTTTTGCACTGAAAAAGTATAATCCAACTATTCTACATTTGTATTTCAGGGTATCACTCAAAGAAAACTGCTGAATAGGTCAAGAACTTAGTCTATGATCACAGTAGGTGTGTGGGATTCAAAAGGACACAAGTCAGTTATCTTTTTCCAGTATTTCCTCAAACATCTTTGTGGACTCTCCAGAGTGCCATAAGAACAGAGCAGTCCCAGGAAGAGGCTATTTGGCACTCCAGAGTGTTCTCCTTCTATTTGCAAAGAAATACCACAGGAACAGTCTGTTCTTATAGTGAGATGGAAACTAAATCTCTCCACAACATTTTCAGTGCCAGCCAGCCCGTCCCCCATCTGTCTGTCAGCAGGAGAGAGAGAAAACAAATGAAAGGAGAAGCAACCAGAATTTGGGCACAGGAAAGAGCCATCTGCTAAGAGGGAAAAAAAAAAAAAAAAAAAAAAAAAAGGTGAAGAGAATTAGGCAAAAAAACTATCAGAACAAAACCACAAAACCATGGCAGAAAATTTCAAGAGTACAGAGCCACACAACTCCTCTTACCTTGATTGTCCCTTCTGAATAGCTTAAAGCCATTCCTTGTAGCTCTCCAGTCCTTGGAGTAATCCCACATTTCCATAATGGCAACTAAGTCATAGTTTCCTGTCTCAATGGGCTGCAACTCCTCCAGTTTGTTGCCCATGCTGTGTGCATTGGTGTACATGCACTTCAGCTGAGCCCCTTGCCTCACCCCTAATCCCATCATCCTTCCTCTAGGCTCATCTCTAGCAGGCCTGGTTTTATCCCCCTTCACCCTTCAGAAGTAGTTTAAAGCCCTCTGAATGAGCCCTGCCAACTCTGGGGGCAAGGATCCCTTTCCCCCTTTGAGACAGGAGAGACACATCAGCAGCCAACAGGCCATGTGCTAAGTAAACTGCCCCATGGTTTAAAAAAAAAAAATAATAATAATAAAAAAATCTTGCATTTGCATCAGCCTCTCACTCACATGTCTAGAAGAAGGGTTTTCCTGCTCCTTACAGTATCCTGCCCTGCCACTGAAAGGATAGGGGAATATACAACCTGTGCATCCGCTCTATCCACTAACTGCCTCAGTCCCCTGAAGTCCTTTTTGATAATCCTCAGGCTTCTCTGAGCAACTTCATCACTGCCAGCCAGAACTATCGGTAAAGGATAATAATCAGAGGGACAGTCCTGCATTCATGTTATTTATAAAAACACTGAAGAGAACCCTAACCCTAAAATAAACATGAGGAATCCCACTAGTGACTGGCCGTTAGCCAGATGTGACCCCATTTACTACTACTTTGAGCCTGACTCAAAAGCTAACTGTTCACAAACTGTATTGTGTTTTTGTTCAGCTGTACGCTGGCCATTTGATCCGTAAGGATACCCTGAGAAACAGCTCTGATGAAATCCAAAAGATTTCATCTACTCTTTTTCCTGAGTTATCCGGATGGGGAACCTTGTAGCTAAAGGAAATTAAGTTTGCTAAGTGGAAGTTTTCTGTCATGCACCTGTGTTGGCTGTGACCAATTGAATTTCTAACTTCAGGCTTCAGAAAACAATGCAGAGACTGGCACTGTTAAGCACCGTAAAATTGAGATTAGCATCAGTTGAAAACAGTTCGGTTCTTGCTATTGTAGTAGGAGCAGGTAACCTGCAGATGTCCCTTCCAACCTCAGTCAGTTCGTGTTTCTGTCTTTCTGGAAATGCTCCCCAGCACCCTATGCCCACATTGTCCCGGAGAGTGAGGACGCTGACTGACAGAGCACTTCTTCACACAAGCAATTGATTGGCATTTGTGCACCAGAATCCAGGAAGTGTCTGGGACAGGCAAGTTATCCGCTCTGCCCTCGGTGAATACAAAAAAGATCCATTAGTGGTGCCTATCACTTGGGCCCTGCTTCAGCCTACTCAATGCCCAGGAATGTGTCCGATTCATCAAGCTGCACCCCAAGAGTCATCTCGATGTCGAAGGTGTAGATGGAGGCGGTGGTCACCAGGATCTTGCATGAGTGGCTTGGAGGGCAGCAGCTCCAGGCGGCAGTCACGCGACTGAGGCAGACACCTCCAGGGTGCTTTCACCCGGTCCTGGAGCCAGAG
Organism: Perdix hodgsoniae; assembly: GCA_035772895.1. NCBI lineage: Eukaryota > Metazoa > Chordata > Aves > Galliformes > Phasianidae > Perdix > Perdix hodgsoniae. The sequence continues at coordinate 11,977,463 of JAPSGF010000016.1, forward strand.
CGTGCTTTTCTCCACGTGCAGATAGGAGCCCGTGCAGAAGGGGTAGAGCAAGCTGGGCTCCTGTTTTTCTCTCAGCTCCTTCTGATTGTGGTGCAGAAAGCAGAGCATGTCCCCCACCGAGTTTAAAAGACAGTAATTTTCTAAAGATTTTGTTGCTGATTCTTTATCTTGCATCCCTAAGTTCAGTTGGCTCATCCAAATAACTATATAATTCTTGCCCTGGTTTGAGCAGGGTAGCTCCTATTACTTCATCATAAATTATCACAACTTTTTATTTTAATATTAAAACTGCTTCTAATTTGTAGCCAGTCTTGTGCAAGCATAAATATATCAAATGTACAAGCATAAACACATCAAATTGGAAAAAGTAGTTGCAGATTTCTTTCTACACTTAATCTGTTAGGTTTTACTGTCTCACATAAATTATTACAGCTCTTCATGATGCTCTCCTGGTGGTATACCAGAAATCAGTTACAGAAGAAAACATACTTGTCTTGAAACATAGCAGGAATATTTGGCAAAGTACTTCTGTGTATGTACAGCCTTAGATGTTTAATAGTCTCAACACATGTTAAGAATTCACATCAAGGTATTGGAAAACCCTTGAGACAAATTTACAATTCACAGTGTGTATGAATCACATATTATTGATGTCTGTTCTAGAAACATTTGCAAAAATCATAATATTCTCAGCATGATTGTGTATGCCATTTTTTAATTTCATTACTTTCTTCTTTAAAACCGTCCTCTAAAATAGACTCAGTATTGCCAGTATTTCCTCTGCTAAACTTACATCATACTGAGGTGGATTTTTGTTTGTGGGATTGTGGGATTGTGGGACTGTGGAACTTGAAACAGATATCTGAATGTTTTGACCAAATTTTGTAAGTGATACCTTTGTCTAATTACTTTTTTTTTTACTACTGAGTAGACTTACTTAACTGGTAAATAATATGCGATTTTCAAGAACAATTTCTAAATATTTGTTATAAATATCAGTTTATTTTTTTCAATGCTGCAACCTGTACAGGCCATAGATTCATGAAGAAAGAGCACAACAATCTTTTAACTAAGTTTAATTGACTTGAGTTTGAAACCAAATTTAATATTTGCAGAATGATTTTCACATTGTTTATTTAGTTCTGCAGAGGTGGCTATAAAGCCATTATGCACAGCAAGGAATAATGATATTTTAATATGCTCTAAACTTCTTTATATAGACTGACTTTTTTTTAAACTGGCTTGCAAACTTGCATAAATCAGAACAGAAAAACATTACCAATTATTATTATTTGAGGATTAGAAAACATAATGATATACATTCTCTCCATCATTACCGTTGTGGTTAAATTCAATTAAAATTTTACTTTCTACTGCTTACAATAAATTTTCCAACCACAAATTATTTTTCAGTTCCAACATCAACAACCAACATTCAGTACTGTTGGCCGTAGAAAAACGTAAGCATTCAGAGAAGTCAAAGACCTGTACATTCATCTTAAAGGATAAGGGTAGAAAGGCTACAGGTGGTAAATCAAGCTGTGTTTGCTTACTGTTGCCTTGAAAACAGGAGTTAATACAATGCCTTTAACTATGCTTTGAACAGAGTCCATGGTGGTGATGTTATTCAAGGGAAGTGATATTTCTTTAGTTGTTCATCCAGTTTACATCAATATTTTGGGGCACTGCTAGAGCCTAGGGTTACTGCAACCTATCATAACTACTGGAGCTATCTATGATGTCGTAGTACAAATTCCCCATTTAGCCAAAGTTCAGTGTGTTGTGTATTTAAGATGCTTTTAACAACTAAGAATCCCCTCCCAAAGGGCAGATGTTCTCTTTCTTAAGGAGGAGAACAGTGCAGCACAGGATATACAGATGAGAACACTAATTGTGGAAACAGGTATCACTTGTTCACTGTACGTAAATCTCGCTTATATTTTCTGTTGGTTGGGTTTTTTGGTTTTTTTTTCTGTTTTTTTTTTTTTTTTTTTTCCCCCCCATATTGTACAAGAGCATAATACCTCAATAAGGAGTGTAAGAAATGGATATTTACTATTCATTTTCATTTTAAGGAAGCTGTCTAATGTATAGCCACACACCTTAAACGTCTTTAATATAATTTTATTCTCTTCTACTTACCCATGCCTGAAGCTTAGCATTGTAGAACAATACAATGAGCTGTTGCTTCCAACAGCTGCTACTGAGAGCTTATGCTTTTGCACTATGACTGATAAAGCCACTAGGCATGACATTCAACCACATATTGTATCTACAGTCAGCTGAGCATATACAAATGCTGACCAATTTATTAACTCATGCCTAATCTTTCTTTAAGCACAGGAAATGTTAATGAGTTTAACACAAAGAAAAATAATTGCTAGTATACTAAACAATCTAGCCTTTCTACCTCCTTCCCAGTGCACACCATCTCAGACTTCATGATACTTCTGTAAACTTTCACTGGTCTTTCCTATTTTTAATGTATGTTTCTAAGTAAGGTTTTTCTTTTGATGTTCATAATATGGGAAGTTATTGTTTCTAGAGATTCTTCTGTACTTGTTTTTCATCTTTCTTCCCTATTTCATCTGACATTTTCCATTAGGATGTTTTTCCAGTTGATGGCAGATACATTTAGCAATAAAACACTGCCAGCTTCACTGAATCAGAAATTCTGAGATCAGCTGATAATGCTGTAAAGAGAGGATAACACAGAAAAATCAAATTTCACATAGCTTAAAGGGAAATTCAAAAATGGACTACTGAGTGAAGTCAAATTTCAGATAGTGTTTTAATTACTCTCTCTGGAAAAAAGAAAACAAAATGAACAACCAAAAATAATGTTCTGTGCGTAGTCTTGGGAAGAAAACAAAGAAGCCTTTACTTACAGGACATCAGCAAAATCTTATCTGTGGTTTGGAGCCAGCATTACGTAGCTTAGATTAATTGCATTAGATTTACCAATCTTTGGAGTATAATGCTACAGTAATAAAACATCTCTAATTATGGAGTAACCTTGAATTAATCAAAGGAATCAACAAGTTAATAAAAAGATAATGCTTTGTTAAAGACGATGGAATTAGAACTGGTGTTTCAATCAACTGTCTTCCTACTGCTTCTTCAAAAAAAAGTCTGAGAATCTATTTTCAGGCAAAATTTGCAATATTCATTTCTGAAATATGTCCATTATATATAGAGAGAGAATCACTGAACATTTCATAGTTGTATTTTTTGTAGTGAAGGATTGGGCAGGAATTTGAACTACTTCTCTCAATTTTTGAGGCATGACAGCACAAAGAATTAGAGAGAATTCTGCATCAGAAGAGTAGTCAGAGGAAGTACCTTCTCTGTAGTAAGAAAAGTTATATAAAGGAGTTGAACAATGATGATTTGCAGCTGAGATATAATCACATTTTTTTTTAATCTTAAAAAAAATTGAAAATTATATTTTCAACCATCTCAAATAAGAATGCTAAACATGCTATAAATTATGTTTAAGACAGCTTTTTGTAAATCAGGGAAGATTAGTTGGGGTAGAATTAGTTTCTTCTTCCACATTATCTATTAGATTATAAGATTCTTACTGCTGATCACATTATATTTTTTATTTACAGAGTACTAAAACTTGAGAAAAAGTAAAGAAGGTCTAAAGCATAATAATTTCCTATCATGGATATGATGAAAAAACACTGTTTTATTCATAGACGTCTATATGAAAATAACCATGTGGAGAGAAAGAAGAGAAACAGAGGGAGAGAGACTATATCTTTGATATTTTAAAATTCAGGGAAGACATTTTCTAATGAAATACCACAGGAGCAGAACTTACAATATTAAACAAAAAGAAGATTATGGAATATATTTTGTGTTATAATTTCGTAGAAGATAACAGATCTATGGGAAACAGAATGTGAACTTGGTTCAATAGTAAATCCAGAAGCTCTAACAAACAAAGTGAGATTTCCATGTAATTTTAGTGATCTACATCAAAAGCCCAACAAATACAAAAGTATTGTCTGTTCTCCAAAACTGTCTACTTCTGTAGACTTTTGATTCAGATACAGTGTGACAGAGAAAACAATAAGAATGTAAAAATTGCACTGCGCAACTTCTCAGATCTTTCAGGTAGCTCTATGTAAGCCTCAGCATTTAACACACATTAAGAGACAATTTGAACAACTATCTGAGCACCTAAAGAAAGAAACCTCTTCTTGTAAATGATTTTGTCCTTCTAGTTCGTTCCTATTTCTATCTTACCTTTAAAGATGCCATCATCAGTTTAGAGTAATTTCCAATTCTAGAATGTTTTTTTTCAGATAGAGAAAAATGAGAAAGATTCAATGAAAAGAGTTCTGCTTCAGTTTTAGCTTGCACATGAAAAATTAAATTGTGAATTTCTACAGTTTTTTCGCAATTACTTGCTCTCAGTAAAACAATTTCTGTAAGCATACTTTTGTAACTGCATTTGTCCAAACACATCCAGATCACTGTAATGACTGGCAGAACTCACATTTACTCACAGAGTTCGTCTCTAAGATCTAGTGTGGTAAAGAACATTTTTTGGAGAAATCACATGCTATGGTGACATATCATTGACATTTTATGAAGTTTTCTGTATCTGCACTGCTTGTTTAATGGCATGAGTGCTTTCTTCATAAAATCATTCATTGGTGGTTTACATGTATTCTGGATTCCATTGCCGCCAGCCTTTTTCATCAATTTCCATAGAAGCAACTCCAGAACTTTAAATGACTAATTTCATAATCTCATCCATTTTTAAAAAATTATACTTTGAATGTATATAACTAAAGCAACTGTATCTCTGTTGACAGACTTTTAGTCATAAAAAAAAAATGAAAAATAATCTCATTTCAAATCTTGTCAGTGTATTTATCACTCTCAAGCTGCCAAAAATTTCTATGCAAAATCTGTCAACTTTTAAATGCTAGCTACCTCATATTCAAAGACTCTTTAAGGAATATTTCATTGAGTACTATCACATAACTACCCACCTATCCCCAAGTTCTGCCTACACATTGAAATAAGTCAAGGTAGCAAGATCCTTTCAGTGTCTACAGGGGGGTATAAGAAAGAAGAGGACAGACTACTTAGCAGGATCTGCTGTTATAGGAAAAGGGAAAATGGTTTCAAACTAGAATAGGAGAGACTTAGGTTGGATATAAGGAAGGAGTTTTTAAGGGTCCCTTCCAACTCAGATGATTCTATGATTTTGTGACAATTACATAATAACTGAGCAACATTATCACATCTGCAAAGCTACATAGGTAGGTTTTGGGATTATTTTTTTTTAAAGAAAAAAATGAGAACAGAAAACTTGTTTCCAACCTTAGATTTCTAAACTTAGGAATTATTTCTCAGAGATTACTTTCCCAAGTCTTGGCTGCTACAGAGATTGAAGCTAATGATTTCTGCAAGATGTATCATTAATCACAAATTTCACTGAAAAAAAAAATTAAAAATCTCACCCAGCAAATCTCCATGCTGTGGACATTTTTAAGACATAATTTCTGCAAGGATTGTATTCTGCCACTTCAACTCCACAAAGCAGTACTTCGGTCCTGAAGAGCAGCTCTCTTTAATTAAAGAGATTTCTTTAGGCAGGGAAAGATTAGCCACTCTGACTGAGAATAGTGGAATTCAGCCTGAGATGACAGGACAGTCTTTGCAATGCCAGGTTAACATATTACTTTATAATATCCAGGAAATGCATATTTCCTGAAACAAAAAGAGCTGTAAAAGAAGAACAAGTGCTGTCTTCATTTAAGCAAGGATTCTGCTTTTAATTCATCTAATTGTGTTAAACTGCTAATAGGCTAATTTGAAGAGCCCAGCACAATCAAGAGACTGATATTTAATTAACAAAATTGTGCTTCACACAATGCCAGACAAGGGGTCAATCCTTGAATAAGAAATTCCCTATAGGGAGAAAAGCATTATTAATGCTGCAGAAATTAATTCTTCTGCTGCTAAATAACATTGATTGGGCAAGACAGTGTTGTTCCTTAGTTCCTTCCTTCAGTGTAATTTCCCTTTTTTCCCCTGCCAGCATTTCTGCTTAACTGATCCCTATATGTTTTCTCACTTGGATTTTGCCTTATATCTCATTTTAAGCATTTGAAATTACATATGTAAACTCAAACATGGCTGAACTCTGACAGTGTTATTCATGTAAACTTCTGCCTTGGTGACAGTAGTGTCATTGGTATTAATTTACCTTGTTTGTGAAATTTGTAGAACTGTCACCAACACGGATGCATCTGACTTTAGATGATTTTATACGCCATTAATAATGCTCGGCAAACTTCAAAGAATTCATATAAATGCTTGAGAGTTCAGCTACTATCCCAATCAACCCATATGTCTCAGCTTTAGGATGAAATTCTATAAGGGCTGATTACCTCAGTTCAATTTTATTTCAAGAGACTGCTCAGAATGAAGAAAGGTAGCAGCATCCAGCCCCATTTGGATAGCATGCATAGAGCTTAAGTAGTGAGAAGATGTGGAGAATATTGATGAATAAGAGGAGATTGTTTGAATAAAAGACATTTTAACAAGCAAAGAAAGGCTCCTTGATGAACATATTCAAGAATCTTGGCAGGCATGATTTCATAGGTAGGATAGAGAATAATTTTCAGTCAGGCAAGCTTCTTGCTCCTTAAATCAGGGTAATTTTAAATAAAAGTTTACTGCTGCTTAGCTGCAGCAACATCCAAAAGAATATCAATGAATAGCAATGAGGATCCTTAAGGTCAGTTTTTTTTATCAGGCACTTTCTCTTCTTCCAATCATAAAACCTACTCTGGGGTGGAGATACTAGGTGGAATAGGCCTTAGTCAACAACCAGATTTCTCAGTTAGTTGTGAGTTGATTCTGGCTCAATATTTTCCATAGCTGATATTCTAATTGTTATCCTCAAATGTTTTAAATTGAATATCCTTCTGTTATTTGTGATATTACAGTTATTTGATGATTAAAAAATGCTTCGGTGAGTGAATTTGCTAAAATGAATGCATAAACTGCAGGATGAAAATTTAGTTACACTGCATACAACAACTGCAGACTTCTCTTTCTAACATTTCTAGTGCTTATAGGTGTTAGCCTATGGACAGTGTTCAAGAATTAAATATAACACCTTACTATTTCAGAAAAAAGCAGCAAATTTCTACAGCATATGTGAATGATTCATCACTATGACTCAAACTGTAGACAGTGCTTGTACAAAAGGCAAGGCATTTTTTAATAGAAAAAATAACTAAGAATCAATTAAAAATATAATGGAAGTGTAATGATCTACACAAGGGCATATTATTTCAGCATTCAGTATTCAAAAAAAAAGGCAAATTGCACTTACATTCTATCAGCTGATAGGATACCAGAAATATTTATTCATTGAATATGATCAAATTCCTTTTAAACTTCAATGGCATTTACCAATAGGGTCTCCTCACTTCATAGCGAAAATATTGTTTTAGTTATTTCACAGATTTGAAAACATTTCCCTTGCAAATTGTCACTTCCTCTCTCTTTTAACAAGTGCATTTGTATGATTCATCTTGAGAGCACACAAATCTTAGGCATATTTAGAGCTTCAGTTGCATCACTGTAACTATAGAAAAAGAAGTTTGATGGTATATCCTGGGGGAGGAGGATTATCAAGAATATGAGCACATTTATGATCTAAATGTAGGAACTATGAAAATTCTTTACCGTCAGTAACTGTGTTAAAACCACTAAGCAGAATTCAAAGTCTTTATTATGAGAATAATTTCAAGTGAAAATATCTGTATCCCTTTAGAATAATCATATACTAAATTATTCATAATTCTACATACCTCTAATGTATATAAGTAGAACAGTGTCTGAATCAGAAGATAAACCTTTTTCTGTAAGTGAACAATATCTCATTAACAAATATTATTTTAATTGACATTTGATTTTAAATTCAGCCTTCCCCATCTGTTCTACTCTCTTATTACAAACACACACACACACCAAAAGAAAAAAAGATGATTCTGAATTACATCTTTAAAATGTAGATAAAATTATTTAAATATGTGTATTTGTATTTCATACATTAGCCTAAGTTAGCAAACTTTTTGCCAAATTAGACTGAAGCATGTAAGTAGCCATATATGAAGCATATTGCAATAAATTTAATTTACAATACAACTAAATGGCTAAGTTCCTAATTTTCAAAATGCTACTGAACAGTATTAAAAGAAAAATAATTAGAAAACAATAGACATTACTGTCCCAGAAATGCTCAAGCAAGCTTGTATCTTTCTATAAGAAAAAGAATGAAAGGAATTATTTAAGTAAATAAAATATGTGGTTTTATTTATGTGCTGCAGGACTGTGGTGTTTCAAACATAGGACTGAATTTCAAGTTTACAAAACAGTACTCAGACTCTTAAATGCAAAGGTTAGCCTGAATTATTTTTTTTCCTGAGATATTAGTCAGCAGACTCCAAATTCAGAATACAGGCTTGTATTTGAAACTTTCTGAGATCTTGATGAAGAGGATCAGATGTTAAGATGTTTGATAGTATTTCATGAGAAAGAGATCTTCCAGCATCCAAGACCAGTGTAGGAAAACTAATTCAGTTTTCAATTCAGAATCCCTAACTGAGAGGAACATCCTCAGTCTCTTAATGACAGACTTCATGGTTTCTGTACCATGGTGAAAACATTACTTAGCTTCTTCCAGTATTTAAAACTTTAGCTTATAGTGATCTTAAATACTACCTTTCTTTAAGGAAGGAAGAAGGAATAGTTGATTAGCATTAAGAATTTTTTTGATGGCTAAGTCTTACATTTTCATAGAAACATAGAATCATAGAATCCTTAGATTTGGAAGGGACCTCTGAAAGTCATCTAGTCCAGCTCCCCTGCAATGAATAGGGACATCCACAGCTAGATCAGTTTGCCCAGGGCTTTATTCAGCCTCACCTTGAATGTCACCAGGGACAGGACATCCACTACATCACTGGGCAAGCTGTTTCAGTACCTTATCACCTTTTACTGTAAAATATTCTTTCCTTATATCTAACCTAAATCTACCCTCTTGTGCAACTGTTCTCAGAAGGATGGAGAGATGGATTTTCTTGACACATGATATGGGAGGACCTGTATGTATACAGCCTTCAGAGACATGACCATAGATGACAAGGGGAATTTAAATTTGTTCAAAATCTGCCATTAGGGTACTGTAGGAAGTGACCACAAGTGTATGGCTGCCTTTTCATCAAGAAGTAAACTTCACCTTCACTGTTTTCCCCAAGTTCCTTCTCAGAGAGTAATTGTTATGAATGGCTGTCACTTTTCATTCTGCATCCCTAGGCACACACCACGTTTATCTTTACAGTTATTTATCAATAATGTAAAATATTTTTTCTTTGAAAAAAAAAAAGCTTTTTTAGTTTTGTTGCTTTGTTAAAACCTGTTTACATTATATTTTCACAGTGAGATAGCACAGTGTTCAGACACTACTTAACACTGTGTGGTTCAATCACAAAAGCCAATGCCAAATTCTTTTTACCCCCCATGCAAATTCTTTGGAAAATGAATGTGAGTCAGCCACATTGTGGTAATGTGCTGCTAAACATCTCAGCAGTCCACAGAAGAAAAATCCAGGAGTACGCACAAATTGTGAAATGAATGATAGTGTGCAAATGGACTTTCTATTAAATATGCACAAATACTTCATTTTTCTTCCAAAAAAGAACAAACAGGTAGTCAAAAAGAAACATCCTAAGTATGTGAAATACAATGTTCATACTTTTACAGGTGATAAGATGAAATACGAATATAGGAATCAAGACTGATACCAATATAGGATTTCCTGCTGGTAAAAGATGTGGTAATGAAAAACAGTTTATAGTCTGAGTGATACAGAAAAGATGCTCGGCACTGTCTCTTTCTGCTCCTGCTAGTAGAGGTAAGTCAGCTTTGTCATCCTCAGATGGACAGTGAATAGGTGAAGAGGTGTCAGTGTGAGCTTTGCATTAAGCAACTAAACATTGTGTGGCATGTTTGGCTTCTGCAGAATGATCCATCTGTCTGTTCAAGTAGAAAACAGACTTGTGTATCCTGTTGAATAACAAATACATTTTCATCTTAGGATCATGACAGTATAAGAAGTTTATTTACATTTACTTTTTATTTTCTTGCTGTTGCAATAACCTGTACTTTGGACATATTATTTAGCTCTACCTACTTCAGTGACAAAATATAAAAAAATAAAAAAATAAAAAAATAAAAAGCAAAATAAAAAGCAAAATATAATTTTAAGCTTATCAATATTTCAGTTGCACACAAAAAAGTGAGAACTAGCATCTTGTCTGTGCACCTTATCAACATAAATGCACACTTAGCTAGAAAAGAAGAGGAAAAAATAATAATTTTTCCTCCATTGCAACATGAAACAAATGTAAGATAAATGTACAAAAGAAACAGGCTCTTAGAAAAGTGAGATTTCTCTGGTAACCTACAGCTGTGTAAGATGTATTCCAAAACTAATAATGAAAACCTGGGTGTACTTAGGAGAACAGTGGAGCAACAAGGACAGATTAAATCACATAATGATACACATGGAAATATTAGAAATACAAAAAGTTGTATAATGCAGGTGCTCAATATTAAAGGATTGTTCAAAGATTTGTACTGTTGTAACTGGGAAAAGAGTCAACCATTTTGTAAAAATTTTCTTCCAGTTTCTAAAAGGGAACAGCCAAAGAATCTATCTGGATTGTTTGACTGCCTGCTACAATCTGATTATTTTCACTTATGTTACAGTTTTATGCCAACATGTTGAGCAAGCAGCAACCAACAGGAACAACAGATCATTCAGATAAAGAAAAAGATAAGTAATCCAAACACAATAATTAAATCAAGGAATTAATGAAATAGGAGGACAAAGACAGATTTAAAATATAATGGAGAGTGAATAATGGCAAAACAAAGGGGAAAAGCTATCTAGAGACCTATATTTAATGAATGAAAAAACTATTTCAAGATAAAAGGGATAAGAGGGATGTAATAGATAGATAATGAGAAGTTTCTATAATATGATTGCAAATAAAATAAAAAATTCAAATGATTTATCCTGGGTAAGCATAAAATATAAAGCTCTACCTTAGATTTTAAAAGTGTGTGAAACTAAGATACATTGCTCATACTGATAACATGAAACACCTCTACTTCTGTACTTCAGAATGATGATAGTAAAACTCTTACAGGAATTTTTGTTATTATTATGACAATTCATGGTGAATTTGGAATGAAACTGTGTTTTTAACCATTTCAGAGTCCTCTAAACAGTTAAACTTTCTAAGTTGTAACTGATTTATTTCAGGTATGTTTAACATTTTCTGTTTTCATTAATTCATTAAAAGCTTCTATTAAAATGACTACTTTTTCAAAACCAAGCATTTTTGTGTCATAATAATATTTTCCTCATAGTTAGGTATAGTTATAACTGATTAAAGCATTAATGTCTAAAATCCAGTCTTCACATGCTCTTATCAGCTCTGATACACCATAATTATTAACAATATTATTAATTATTAATAATAATTAACAATATTATTAATAATAATTAATATTATTAATAATAATTAACAATATTATTAATTATTATTAAGGCTAAAAAAACAATAATGATGTAAAAAAACGATGGAATGTATACAGGAGTCAGTGTTGTCATAGTCCTTAGTAATGTGTGAAATCTAGGATTGGCATAATAAACAGGATACTTTAATTCATCCTAAAATGAATGCGTACAATATCCTTGTGCTGTATCGCAACAGTATGTATTAATGTCTATCATCTCAAAGGTACAGTTGTGATGAACTGTAAATCCTGTGCATCAAAATTTAATTTTCTTTCGTGGTACACACTAGAGAGCTGTTTTTTAACTTTTGAGTTTTGATACGATTCTTTCTTTTTTTTTTTCTATTCCATCAGCATTCAAGTATTAGGATTTTGCTTCCAAATATGCCTAGTAAATGTCTAGTTTTCTCAAAGTCCTAGTGCACAAAATTAAAAACTGCTATTTTACATTGTACTTTGATTCCAATAGATTTATTTATTTTTCCTAGAGTAAGAGAGACGCATGTATGTGCAAACACGTAAGTACATATTTTCATATATTTTAGTCTAATTTAAGGGTTATTAAGTGCTAAGAATTTTAACTGTGCCTCAACAGAGATGCTTTAGCAGATACAATAAATGAAGAATTTAAATTATAACACTTAAGCTACTCTGAGAAACTCCTTCCATGCCCAAACTTTTGAGAAGGTAAAGCACTTTTCTTCATACATACATTGAGATTAGTCCTCTCAAATAAACAGGATACTTGGTGCCTCCTTAGAGAAAAAGATACAAAAAGCTACATCTACAAACAAGTGATAAGGATTCAGTGAAAAAGGTTGTATTTGGATGAGAAGAAGAAACACATAATAAATCAGGGCATAGAAAATGTTATGCTTTGGTATTTATTAGATGCAACCATAACAAGTATTCATATGAAACTAATTGAAACTATAATGACTGATGATGAATATTTGTCTTCAACAAGCATCATTTCTCAAACAAGGTTTTTTTCCTTCCCTTCATTTCATTTTCGTGAAAATATATGGATGTTCTCATTAGGAATCTCAGACACAATAACAAATTATAATAAAGTTAGTATATCACACTTACCTCAATATCTATACTTCCCCTCACATTACTAGGAACAAATCATAATATCTATCAATTTCCCTTTAACAAAGGCATCAGAATCAATATACATTACTGGACATTTCAACTTATGGTATGTCTCTCAGCAGCACCCATACAGGCTTACTTCATGCTCAGCAGTGTTTCCTGTGTGTTTAATCTTAGTAATTTTACTCTCGGTTTGTCATTTGATGTGCTAGCTTCCATTATTCTATTAGAGTTATTTCAGATTTTTAATTGGCATCAGTCCCAATGAATTGACTTTTTGTTAATAAAGTATTTTATTGACAGCATTCTTGAAGGAATAGTTCTTTGTGCCATCATCTGAAAGCTACAGGCAATTTGTGAACTCAACACAATATGCATGTTGGTACCCTAGAACCTGAAGATCTGTTCTTAAACAAACTAACAGTTTTATGGAAAAAAATAATGCTTCTTAACATGATGGCCCTTACACAGCAGATTAATGAAGACAAAATTTCAGAATAAAAGTTACAGATTATAAATTTGGCTGTCTCATGTTTTGAGGTCCAGTTCGCATCATATCCCAGTGCTTTACCCGTTCAAGACATTTGTTGGAAATGTCACTGCCCCCAGTAGTGTGTTGACAGCTATTACAGCTGTTACTTCTGTTCCTTAGGGACAAGAAATTTTTTCCTTAGAAACTTCAAAAAAATTGCAATCTACAAGAAACAGCTGTCCCCAGCAAAATTGAATGGTATTTCTTAGAAAATTAAATCTGGTACTATCTGCAATGAGAAGGGTCATAAAGAAAATCTATAGTCATCTACAAGATAATAGGCAGTGGCTTAATGCTTAAACTCTAGCTCACAAATCGCTTGAATTCCCTATTTTAATCCCGTAATGATCAGTATTTGATTTAGGATATAAAGATGTATCCCAGATTGGCACAACACTGGGACTGAAAGGGAAGGAAAGGATCTAATTTCTAAATAATTCCATAATGCTTTTATTCTGGAATATATACTTTCTCCAAAGAAATGGCATCTTTATTTCTTCCTCTACTGAAGAACCCATAGAAAACTATTTCCTGTTCTAATCCTGAGTTTTTGGGGGCTAAGTAAACATGCTGTGCTAAGCATCATACAAAAGAAGCCTTAGTTTTTATTTCCATGTAGGTCACTAGTATGACAGCCATGGATTTTTCCAGTAGAAAAAATACAACATGGTGTTAAATTTTCACACTGCTAAAGACAAATGGAATGTATGGATGTTATTAAAAGTCATTTAAAACTTCCCTGCATTAATTTAAATTATTTTCTCTTACTTTGAGGGCAAGAGGTGAAAGTGAAACTACATACCTATTTGTCTTGAGAAATACTGAGAGCATGAGAGTATAATGACGCAAAAACATGCATGGGAGATTAATTTACCTCTCTTTATTCAAGAGAGAAAGTAGGACGACAGAGCTGGAGGTAATCAAGAAGTTCAAGAATTCCAAACCCTGTGTTAGCAAAGCACCAGTAGATACAAGCAAAGCAGTGTGCTCTTTCTACTCATTCCTCTCAAGAGCAATCAACTGTGTGGGAACTCATTCAGGCAGTAGTATACCACAGTAAATTGTGCCTCCCAAAGGAAAGTATCTTAATGCGCCACCTTCTTTTGGAGATATCTCTGATTTTTCTGTTTTTGTTGTTGGTGGTGGTGTTTTTTGTTTCAAAAATAATTATTAATATTCAAAAGTATTCAAGAAATTTGAAAGAAGTCAGTGTTCTTGAATAGCCAACATCAAGTCACTGATTTTAGTCTGTATTCATTACACCACATATACTTCTGCACCACATACAATTCTTCTAGTTATGGAGGTTATGGAATGTTTCCTTTTTTGGAAATATACATGAAAGAATAATGAGAAAGAAATGGCAGAAAATTCTTTAAAAATCAGGGGTCTTCTTCAAAACTTGTACAATATTGTTGTGATTGAAATGGATTTGGATACTGCCAGCTACCAAGATTTTCACTCTGTGAAAGGTGAACTTCACTAGACCGTACAAGTTATACACAAAGAAAATCTCATTAAATATAGAGGTTTGGGTTAGAGATTTCCAGCTTTGACAAAAATATTGGCCAGAACAATGGATTAGTACTCAGTTTTAGCATGGAAAACAGCTTCAGTGTCTGTGATATGGAAAGAAAAAACCTCAGTAAGAAGAACAACAAGATACAGAAAGACTTTATGCTCATGATCTGATTTATAAAGTAGAAGTAGCTTACGAGTCCCACACACAAGGCAGTAGCACTGGGAAAAAAGCCAGCATTATTGCTGGCAGCAAATGCAGCTAAGAGCTGTGCAGTTTTAGTGACAGGATGGCTCTCTGCAATTTCTTCTGATCAGTGCTGGAAGACTCAGAAGCGCAGTGAAAACCTGTCCTTAAGCAATACCTCATTGTTGCTTCCTGGTAGACTCTCCAGAGAACATCCAAAACACCTCTCATTTTAAATTATTTTATTGGAATCTTCCTTTACTAGGTCTTGAGAAAAAACACCCTAAATTCCATCCCAAAGTTTTGTGAGTTTCTTCTCTTCCATAATCTAGAGCGTTTTAGCCCTTCTTCAAATTTCTTTACTCACACTATTGTACTTCAGAGAGAACAAATATTTTCTCTATAACATATTGCAGTATAAAATAGGAACCACATAAATACTATTCAACAACACACAGTGCATACATTGAAGGACCAAACCAAAAGGACATGCAGCTGTTGTCAAAAGGTAGACATAAACATTCTTCTGAATAATAATTCTATTCTCAAGGCATTTTCCTTCTGTTTCAAAGTAACACATACAGAAGGAGCCAATATTGTACTAAAATCTTTGTGCTTGTTATTGCAGTGGGTTCTTGGAACTGTTATTTGAAAGTCAGTTGCTGAAATCTGGTACTGAGAGCTGTCATCTGCTGCCTGCCTACAAGCTGCCAGTAGGTTTTTGTTTCTATTGCTATGGAAACACTGGTTGGAATAACTCAGAGAAAAAGAAAGAAAAATATTTTAAATAGTCAGTTTTAAATAGTCAATTTGACCCAAGACAGAATTTGTCATTATTATCCATAAAGGGCACAACTACAGTGTCAGGAAGGAATAATGTGTGGCATTCCCCCTTATTCTGATTCCTCAATTGTGAAAAGCACAAATGCAGACATTGCATCACAGTCTTTCTGAGCTATGTACCCTCCTTCCTAAGGATGTCAGATATGTGGGGATGTATGAGTAACCAAACTTTGTCACACCTAGAAGCAGGACAGAGATGGACAATGCATTAAGCATTGTATCCAGAAAAAGGTTTGGCAGTTTCCACAGGTAAAAATCACTTCTGGTCCTGCCTGATGATTCCTATATTGGATCTGTAAAATGTATTGGACTAAACAAGCTTCATTTCTTGTTTGAGGTATAAATTTTTCCAAATAATTGAAGAAATAAATTCTTTCAATGCCTGTTGTATAGACTTACGTAGTACTGCCATTACAGTATTATGAAAGAATAATGTAAGAATAGGAGTCAAAACTTGTCCAGCTTTAAGATAGGAAAAAAAAAAAAAGATTTAGTAGCCAGCTCCAATGTCTGTCAGGTACTTAAACATTCATAATGATGCTTTCATTACATCTAAAAGTGATGGACTGGAACCGTAATCTCTAAAAAC
Source organism: Perdix hodgsoniae (assembly GCA_035772895.1). Classification (NCBI taxonomy): domain Eukaryota; kingdom Metazoa; phylum Chordata; class Aves; order Galliformes; family Phasianidae; genus Perdix; species Perdix hodgsoniae. The sequence continues at coordinate 11,993,861 of JAPSGF010000016.1, forward strand.
ATTTATTAGCATTCTCTCTTCTAGTTTTCATCCCTGATATTTTGAAAATTATTTCATCTATTTAACTTCATACATTTTAAGATGTCACTAACTTATTACATACCCTGAGATTTTCTAGTTTTTTCCCAGGTATTTTTCACAGTTCTAAGAAATCATTCAGATTTCAATAATTAGCAGAAAGAAAACTACAGTTTAATTACTTATTTTCATCTGTTACTGATGGCCTTGTAGTTAGCTTGTTTTATGGGAGCTGCTGAATCACAGCCTGAACCTTTGATTACTTATCTGAGGCAAGCAGTATGTCAGCACAGGTGAAAGCAATTAACCTGTGCTGCAGGAAGGGGTGGAGCCAGGCTCCACCTCTCCTAGACCCATTTAAGTGCTGACTGCCAGGGAGGAAGGATCTCTTCTGAGAGATTCGCTCCTTTGGAGTCCTTTGTAGCGAGCCCTCTACATGAGTAAGAATTCTACCTATTTTCTCTTTGTTCCTCTTGTGCCGAACTCTTTTGTTGGTTTATTTCCACACCTTGACTATACATCTATTTTTGATTGTACTTTTCAATTATATTTTTTTTGCTTGATTGTATACTTGTATACTTATGTGCTCCTTATTAATGGAATTCAATTGAATTTCTCTGTTGATTACTTGGCCCTCGGCTCCGTGTACAGTTTTCACAGGCTTATCAGGTGCTGGTTTTTTTCCCTTTCATTTTTCCATTTCTTTGTCATACCTGAGCTTTTCTTTCCCCTCTGTTAATTCAAGAGTACTAAGAGAGATGTGGTGGTGCTTCTCAGTGAGAAGTCCCCTGTTCTGTCCTATCCATAGATTCTAAGTCAGATTGCCTAAGCTAGAGGCTTATAGACATTGAAGCTTCTGCAACACTCTTTTTCTTAATTTAATATATCATCCAAAGAGAACAAGTAAATACAATCTGTGCCTAGGTACGTTTTCTAATTTCTCAAAACATTACAAACTACAGCACTAAGCACACACTGTTGGATTAACTGTAAGATTAAAAAAAAAAAAAGAAAGCAAGTGCTTGTATATTCTGCTTCTCATTACTTTAATTGTTACTGGAAGATTTGTGGAAGCTAAAGTCTAATCTGCAGCATATTGTCACCATAAAGTAGTCTTAATTTCAGTTATAAAAAGAAATACCGCCAATCTTGATGCTTACTATGTGTTATTTTGTTTGTTAAACTACATACTGAACAGCTAAGGTAGAATATAACAATGTAAGGATGAAAAAATAAAACTATCTCTCTGTGACACAGTTGTCCCTGTCTGAATACTGTTTTAAAGAATTCAAAATCTTTAATAAGAAATGATATTATTTGACATGGTGTTTTCAGCCTGATAGGAATAGCAAAGGGCTACCAAAAATACACTTTAGGTTTACCAACCACTACCCTACCATTTTCTATTCAAAATTAAAATAAAAATAAAGGTGAAAATACTAAGAAGAAAAGTAATGAAAATAAAAAATTGTTCCACAACTAAGCATTTTATTCTAACTCATGTCACAGCTGAATGGAAAGGCATGGAACTTAAAAGTAAATCTGTATTTGGTTAATGGTATTACAAAATGTAGAATTATTTTCTTGTTTTTCCAATTTTATATGTAAAATGAATGGATATCTCAAGGTAGATCTAACTTGACTCTCAAGGAAGAGCAAAAGTGATATTCACTTCTCTGCTCACTGAACTTGGAGAAGCATATAGTATCTGCACCTGCAGACATTTACCCATGCTCTAGAGTTCATTTCAGAGTAAGTCTGAAAAATATCTTTGAATGAAACTGCTTTCTTCTTTAGCAGAAGAGGTCTTGAGAACTTCCAGGAGGATCTCGAGGAAACTGAAAGAAAAAAATGAAGTAAGCATGATCAGGGATGAAGAAGGTGAAAACAAGGACAAAAGCAACACTCAGAGAATTAGGAGATATAAGAAAATATTCAGGGTAACTGAAAGAAAAGAAAGATGTGGTATCTTTTGTCCAGTGCAATTATGCAAAGCAATGTTGTTTCAAAGAGTGCTATTAAAATGAGGGAAACTTGAAAAAAGAAAAAAGGGGGGGGGGGGGGGGGAAGGGTGTTCTAAAGAAAAGAATGAAATGAATTCAGGAAACTGCCACAGAAACATACATAAGCTAAAATTTCAGCTTCAAACTGTTACTACAGTCATTCAGATACACATCTGTTGGCAGTTGCATTTTCATTAAGTTATTTCATTGCAGCATATTGTTAAGGCATCTCAGAACATGCCTCCTCTCCCAGGTCTAGCAAGCTGTGTTTAAAGCTATTTATTTCACACACTATAACCTCTGATTTTTTTGCTATTACTATTGTCACTAGAATGATCAAATAGCCACATACAGTTTTCAGTTTATGAAGTTGCTTCAAATCTTTACAGCAACTTGGACAATGTAGGTCTTTTCCTAAGACCAGGGGGAGACTTCCACCCCTAATAATTACTTTATTTTATGGGTAAGTCAATTGTCAAGCTCAATTTTTCAGTTTCATAGTTACAATAAAACTTGTTTGTAATGGAACTGGCTCTAGGATAGGCTGAATAGATCAGCAGAGACATCCCAGTCATCTTTGCCTTTCAGACATCTCAGATGACACCCTATCAGCCAAGATGCCAGCAAAACAAGAATGAAGTGAAGCATAATTTGATGTTCCTGATTGACTCAGCTCTCAAGAATAGGGGTTCCAAACTCAGAAATATATCCTTATTAAATTATTCAGTATATAGAAGACTGCCAATCCTACGTAGGAAAGGCAAAATAGCATGATTTTTCTGAGCACCTCTGAAGAGTTTTTTAAGGATCTGGATTCCAGTTCTGGAGGGTTCTGTAAGGACTTGAGTGTCTATAACTGAACAATTGTGGAAAAAAATGATGTGGACCAAGGGCAAAGAAGAGGGAATTTTTCAGTGTCAGTCTCCAAATACAGTAACTGCTCGAGTAAATTTTGCATTTTACCTGGGTTTTTATTATTATTTCAAGTTAGGTCTAATATTTCATGGTTGATGGCCAACTTATGTCTTCCCAAAGACCTGGCAAATCCAGCAGCGTATATTAACTTCCTTTCTCAAAGTGAAGTTTTCTAAAATAATACTCCCAAAATAATGTCTATAATTTTCTGCTAAACTTGAAGGGCCTGTTCTAATAAGAATGAATTAGAAAAAAAAGTATTCTTTGGCAACTGTTGAAGTCACTTTTGCATGTCACATACCAATAGGGACACAACTCCACTGAGTGTTCCTCTCAGCTATTTATATTCTATGATCCTGCATAAAATTCTCCAGTTCCACTATTACAGGCAATAACTATCCTACAGAAATTTATTCCCCAGCAGTACTAAATGGAGAAAACCTTACCTAAACAAAGATTTGCAAAAATGACTCTTCAGTACAAACATTGTCATGCCATACTTCATATTTAGAAGTTCATAGAGCATAAATGATTTTAGCTCTTTGGAAAATTCCACAATGGAGTTACTGCTTGACAAAGCCTCTTGCAACAGCATCTGTTTTCTGGTGCATATCTTAAAGAGCCAGTGACAGCTCTCTCATTAGTGCTTTGTCTCAAGAGGAACATGTAACTAATTCTTGAAAGCTAAGATTTTTGCCATCATGAAATGTGGGACAGAATTTTCCATTCACAAGAAAATGCAGTTCTTTCTTGAGAGGAGGTATTACTTTGCTATATCAAAGGGCACAAATGTAGAAGTACAGTGGAAGAGTGTAGACCCTGAGAAGTCTTAAGCAACAATCATTAGGCTTGGAGTAGTGATGATAAAAGTGTGGGACAGGTTCATTCTAGGCTTTTCCTTTTGTATATTATTTATCACTAGAAGTCTGAAAAATCATGATAATTCTAGTCCTCCACATTTTATAAATTAGACTGCCGATCAAGTTAAAGTATATGGAAAATTTACGATGAAGATTTAATCATTTTTAAAACAATATGTCTCATCATTTCTGTGGAACTTTGATTGAAAAAAAAGAAAAAAAACAAGTATTTTTATCTACCTGTATATCAAATGGTGGATTCTACATCCTGCAGAAACATGGTAAAAGAACATAAGATATTTCCATTCTCCAAAGTAATCTATTATCAACTGGCAAATAAATGTTAGAAAGATAAGTACTCAAGCATTTAAAGTGTCCAGAACAGGAGAAGCTATGGCAAAGTCTACAATATTAGACTGAAAATATTATCATGTCATTGCATTCTCATAGAATTTTAATTGGACTGCATAGCGAGTGCAAATTACCATTTGTGATTTGTTGCCACTAGTACAGTGTTTCATTACAGTAAAGTAGGCTTTGAAAAAATGCTTAAAGAGATATGCTTCATTTTCTGTATCCTAGTGCAGAAACTCTCTGAAAAATGGTAATTGCTATAACAAAAAGGTCTAGCTAGTTCTCACTGTTTCACATTCATTCTGCTATGCCAGAACATAGAAATTGATAGGGATTTTTTTACAGTGTTGCACTGAAAAATAACAGATGAAGATATCATCCTGATTTCCCTGGCAGGAAAGGGAGAAGTGAAGGAAAAAGTCTGTTTTAATCTTTTAACACTAGTTGAGAGAGGCACTGCTCTCCTTTTCTTCTTTAAAATGTGGCTTCTAAGGAGAAATACTAAGAAGAACCTGCGCAGAGAAGAAACTGTGGTGAAAACAGCTGAAGTATAAACCTCTGTGTGAATATCTGAGATAATATCTTTATTGCATTTTCCTGGCATTATGCAGACTGCTCTTTCAACCCAGCCTTGTCCTTTCCCATTTGTCAGTCTCAGTGAATTCACTCTTCACTTTGACCTCTTCTTCTCTTCCCGCTTTAGTTTTGTCACTTTCTTTTTCCTCTAGAATGTCTCACACCATTTTTAGAATATCCTCCCTTAACTGAAGCTGGCTAGAGAAAGCAAGTATACAATATATTTAGTCTCTGTGGAAAGTTTACTCTGTCCTGTTTTGACCCTTTAACACTAAAACTTCATCTTTGTTATAGGGACTAAAAATATTCCTGTATTCCAAAAAGCATACATCTCCAAAATAGCATGAAGTCTTACCATCAGGAGGCTGGGTTCTTTGTGGTCCTTTGTAACTCTTTAGCAAGTTACAGTATGCTGGCTGCCCTAATTCTTGCATGATATCAGCAGGAGTGGATTCACAAGGAATTCAAACACATCAACTATAGAGTGTAGTGGATAATATGTAATTTGTAAAAAAAAAAAAAAAAAAAAAAAAGCAATCTAAAAAAGAAAGCCTCTTTTCTAGAAGATTCAAATAAACAAATAAACAAAAAACAGCTATTCAGTTTGTCCAAACACCAAAAGCATATTGAAAGTTCTCTGTTCCCTGCATTTTTGTAGACTTCATTTACTTGGACTTTGCTATCACCCCATCTCTCTCTGTTCATCACTGGCCATCGTTAAGCTCTCTTGAACACCAAAGGTTAATTAGAACATAATTGTTCTCCTTTACAGTGACTGATATATACACTCCGGAGATTCAGAGGCTTCTTCCAATAAATATGTACTGTCTTTTTATTTAATTAAGTAAGAAACACATGAAATACATTGATAACTTTCATTTACTCAGACAGAGAATTAGGGTAGTAATGCAATCAGGAAAAAAAAAAGAAACAAAGCACTAATGCATATCTGCATATTATGACTATAAAACACTCTCTTACCACGAGGAAATAACAGCTTCTCACCCCCCTGGCCTTATCCATCTCCTTTCCTTCCTTCTTCCTTGATCAAGAAAGCATGAAAGGTGCTCACAGACAGCTAACACTGAAAGTTTTTCCCTTTTAAGCAGTAAACAGATAGATAGAACATAACCACCATGATTTAGGATCTATTCTGACAAAATTGATTTGGTTACTGAGAAGTAGTTACTATGGCAGTATTAAGTCAAATGTAACTAGTCAGTACAAAGATTAATCAGTGGAGTGTCTTTAGAAAGGGTTTTAAAGTAATTGAGACGAAAGTGATGAAACTATCATTCTGATTCATATTTTTAATAATATATGCAAAAAGCAGCAGTTTGTGACAGACTGCAGTTGCAATAGCTGAGCAATTCATGAAATTTGCAAATAAGATTAGCTGTGGGTTTCAGCTTTGCTACTTATAGAATTGTATTTAGTTTTAGTCCTAAAGCAGATTTACCACCCAGTCATTTATTAAGTCATACCAGAAACCGAAAAATGCTACTACACCTATGTCCTCAGAATACCAGCTCTCCAATTTCAGATTTACTTTCTTACCAAAAATAGGTCATAGTAGAACATAGTAGAACAGTATCAATGGAGAAAGGCAAAGCTATAATTTTAGGATGACAGAAGAGGGATGAAGACCTTGGAAATTAAGGGAAATTTGGAAAGATTAATAGTGATAATCATTCTAGAGATACACTGAAAGTTCCATGTGCAGGAAGGAAAAGGCTAAAGACGAGAGAGCCAAAAATGGTAAAGTAAGTGATGAGAGGAAAATGGAGGGTACAATCAGATATACTTTTGTGTAGTACATTGGAAAGGAGAAGAAAGTTACAAAATGAAGCTGAACCACTGGATGGAGAAGTAGTATAACAGTGCAGAGGAAGAGTGCTGTGAAAGGCATTGCTGAGTACAATACAGATATTGTGTGTAAAATGTTCTGCCCCAAAGAAAAGAAATAACAAAGTCATCTCCTCGAGAACAGCATAAGGAAAAGCGTAAAGGATATTTTTGAAAAATGTTCTGATCATTTGGAAGCATTTTTTGGTATTTGGAAAACATGAATTATCTTATATTCGTTTGTATAAATTTTGAGGAGTAAGTTTCCTACTAGGGGTTCCAAATGTATGGAAATCCAATGTTAGAGAAATATTTTTAAAAAAATATTTATATCCTGAACTACAAAATAGATATGCAATTTTACATTAGTCTTGAATGTTGTTAATATATTAAATATATTAATTCAAGATAAAAGATAATTCAATAAAATATCTATAAAATTATTGTCTCTGGTGTTCTTTTTCTCTCTAATCATAAGGAAAATTTGGTTTCTCAAGACTGGTTTTGTTTTTCATTTCTTTTAAATTATTCAAGTGGGTTGTCTGTTCTTGCAATTTCTGAGCTCAGTTAAGGGATAAAGTTCAAATTGTACAGATATGCATGCAGGCAGTGAACGTTTAGATTCAAGTTTCTGGCAGAAACTAGGTCAATTCTGTATGCCCACAGTGCTTTTTGAAAGGTGTTCAAACATCTCACTAATACTACAAAAGATGAGGAAAACTATAGATGAAAGCTTTAGGCTTGAAAGAAAAAAATCACTAAGATACAGAAAAGAAAAAAAATCAGCAGATATTGTTCTCACTCGCTTTTGAAAAGCCTTGATCGGTGTTACAATCATCTTCTCATTCACTTCTTAAATAGAAACACCTTTTAAGTAGCAATTTCATGTGATATATTTAAAAATCTGATTAAATTATTGTTACATTTACTGAGAAAGCTTACCCTCAGCTCTAAAACTGTTTTCAAAATAAGCATTAAGATTGCTGCTTCAGAAGTTCAGTGCAAGTAATCCACATTGCGCTGCCAAATCTGGAATATTATTTGATTAAATCAATAAACAAGTAAGCTTGTTGGCATATCACTCTCTCAGGTATCTTGATAAACACTTCAGTTGCGTATCCATTAAAACTTATAAGAGCTTACAGTTATTTTATATTATGATAACTTGTGTCAAGCATCAAAAAATTATTTCATGTTTACTTACCACATCAGTCTGCCTAGATATGTAATTTTCAATTACTGTTTTCCACTTCTAAACATGAAAATATAAAGTAAGAGTGGTAGAGATATTTAACACTAATTGCTTGTGAAAACAGCATCATCATTTAAAATCACACCATGCCTTTATACTTTGTTATGATAAACTACTGGGTTCATTTAGTTTGTAAATCACTTAAACCTTTCACATTAGATGAAGAAATGACAAAGGTAGAGTTCATGCAATCAGTTAGTAATAGATAAAAATTAACTAGTCACCAGCTGCTCCACCATAATGAATGGAAAAGTGGAATACAGATTTCTTGAGCAAAAATGAGATTATACACCTGGGGATATATTTAATCTCACTAAGACAAGTGGTGCACTTATGGCAACTAAGTATAAAATTATTGAAAAACCCAAAAGGTACTTAGAGATGAGCATGGACATACCAAATTTAAAGAAATTTAAAGAAAACTGATTTTTTTTCCTTCACTATTAGTATGTTTGTAGTAGTATAGTCGCTCCTATTCTGCTGAGTTACTCTCTGTATTCGGTCTCCTTTCAAGTCATCACACATCTAGAAGAAAGACCATATGACTGAATTTCTGAAGGCTAATGATGTATCATGTAAGAAGAGCCCAGAAAACAGAGTTTGGAAAGATTGATGAAACTGAGCTTGTATGATCAACTTAGGAAAGGAATTATTTAAAATTCAGTATTAAATAAGGTAATAATTCCTATCAGTGTTTTGTTCTACCATATAATCTGTAATGATCGAATATGTGCAAAAATTATTATTTGTTGCAGTTTGTAATATTTCACTGCAAGAGTGAATATGTACTCTGCCAATTAGTCTACTTGACGGAAGACTAGAAGAATGTTAGAAGAAGATATATAAATGAAACTAACTGAAGACCCATAGGTTAGAATAAAAGGACATGCTGTAACAGTGTCAGCACAGTACATTCATTTCACTATTTCACTTATTTTAGCATAAGTGCATAGAACTGTACTCTGGGATCTCCAAAAAGTAACTGGGTATAGAACTCAGGTAAAATACTCATAAGGTGCTAAGAACTACTGATGATCTTACAAAACCAACCTTCCCATCTTGAAAAAGGGTACTCCTGAGAATGATCATGTTCCAGTGAGAGTTAACTATTAAGGTGAACTTTGTCTTCCAAGTGTATCTGGAGCTCTCTGCCTTCTGGCCAAGCACAGCCTTCCTTATCTGATCTGATACCACCTGTTTGCAGAGGTATTTGATCCTCAGGGTTGGGGCTGCCCCACATCTGTTCCTGTGCACTGTCTGCCACGCTTTGCCCTGCTGCCCCAGTGCTGGAAAACTCCTACTGCCTCTCCTAAGCTCTTCTGCCCCTCTCGCTTTACCACAGTGCAGAGACATTGCCAAGGCCTTTTTCTCCTACTTTCCTCTCTCTTACCCATGCATATAGTGGCCGTTTAAGATACAGTATATGCTTACCTTAGCTTGATTTCTTTTTGCTAAAAAAACTGCTCTTTCAGGTCTTTAATCAGTATAATCAAGACAATACTTGTTACTTTCTAGGCACATAATGTAGTTTCAGTAGTTAGAATAACAAATGAAAAAAGAGATCAGTGAACCCCTCTGCTAGTTGTTTGTTGTTGTTGTTGTTGTTGTTGTTGTTGTATTCACTAATTTCACTGCAGTATTTTTAGCTTGCTCTTTACTATTATTCACTTATTCCAGAGCCAAGAGTTGTCACAGCTTTCAAGAACTGTGAGTGAAAAATTACTTTGAAGACCATCAGCTGGGAAAAATGACAGGCCTGGCTCTGTCTTTCTTTTGCAAAACGCCTCTCAGTATGCGTACAATACATTTGTAACAATTCAAGTAAAACTGTGCTGTGCCATGCAGTAACTTGTTTTATTATTGTATGAAATATCATTGTCCACAGACTTCAGAAAGACCTCAAAAATGCAGTTCACTACAGTAATCTTACTCACAGTTATATCAATTCTTCTTTTTCATTTAAATCTGAATGTGTTGGTCCTAGACTTCACTACAGAATGGTATTCACAAGAACAAGTAGCAGGACTGCTCCAAAAGTTCCTATTTTGTTACGTTGGTCTGTGATATCAGAAGCAGATAGATTGTGATGGTATGGCAGTAGAAGTTGAATCTTTCTGTCAGTATTTTCTTACGTTTTGTTCTCATGTAATATATGTCAGGAGAGGAAGAGTCTGACAAAATGGACGTGTGTATGAAACAAAGGTGTGCAAATGAATTCTTCCCTAAGGAAAAAATGACACTCACTGACATTCATCAACACTTGCCAAATGCCTTTATGGAGAACAAAAAGTGGATGTGAGCACAGTGAGGCAGTGGGTGGTGTATTTCAGCATTGGTGACAATGACATAAAAGACAAACCACATTCCAGATGTCCATGCAGATTTTTACAAGTGCAACATTTAAGCTCTTCCTCATCACTGACAAAAATGCATAGCTTGTGGTGGTGACTATGTGTGAAAATGGTGTTTTGCAGGAGGCATTACATTCTCAACAACCTACATACTTCTGCTCATTGAGAGTATACCTCTGAGAAAGTGAAAACTTTGGTTCTAATTTAAAAGAACTTAATTTCTTCAATATATCCTGAACTCTATATCCTCTATAAACTCTTTTCCAGCTCTGTTACCTCCTTTATCTTGTTTTCTTTACTGAGTTACTCTGAGAAAAGTCATTCAGTACGAGAAGATGTATCATGCTGGAAAAAAAAAAAAAAAAAAAAAAAAAACATTTTGAATTGGGAGTAAGTCTAGATGTACAACAACTGGGGAGTTAGAATGGCAAGACCTTTATGTTTAAAGACAAAAGAATGATGTATGTTGACTAAATCAATAACTAATTGTACAGCATTAATCGAATCCTGGAGATAATCCAATAACTGAAATCTGCTGCTGGTCACACAAGTCCTATTTAGCGGGGTCAGCTCATAATTCAGGTCACTTTTGTACTTCTCATTGATTTTGGTTAGCAGGAGATTTGTGGTTCAGATAAGACTATTCATCTCTCAACACTGATTCAGACTCAATGAGAGCAATTACAGTTGATGAAATACTTTTGTATTTAATGGTTAAAAACATGTGAATATATATATTTAAATCAACCTATCCTAATATCAAATCTTTGGAGCCCTGCCTTGTCTGAACCAAAACAAAACAAATGGAAAATCTATTCCCAGTCCTGAAAAAAAAAACTTCTTCATATATTAATGAAGATAGAAGGTTATTTAATTCTTCTTCCTGAATAAAATCTGTTGAAGAGGAAAAAGCAAAGACATTTAATTATCATGTGAGCAGAACATAAACAACATTTCTACTTCTCGTGCACGTAAGTAAGCAGTTCTAACACAGTTTCTATTCACACCATCTGGGAGGTGCCCTTTTACTCCTTCCTAACAGAGTACAGGACTTTTGGAAAAATTGCACTCTGACAGGTAAATTGCAGGGAACAGTTTGGAATTATGCTGATATAAGAAGAGATACAAACAAAAGATCAGAAAGGACTACCATATTGTAGGCTTCCTGCCAGACCTCTGAGCTCCGCAAATATGGGGGGTTTGATGCATTAACGTAGCAAGCACAAATGTTCCCTATCCTCCAAATAATTTACAGAAAGTATTGCTTGTATGAAATCAAAACATGTGTTTTAATAATATCATATTCTAGGAACAGAAAATCTTTATTAAATGACACTGAGCTATGCAAACTCAGTCATTACTCTAGAATTGCTTGTTTGGGAAATTTTAAGCCAAATTCTGTCACACTAATGGCTGCTAATACTAAGTGGCAGCTATATCTGCTCAAGCAACTTTACTCCAAACTTCCCAAAGGTACCTCTAAATGGCTTCTGCCCGTGATTGAAGTCTCTCTCACAGCTTAATCCCAGTGCTTAGAATTTAAGACCCTTTATCTATCACACAATGTGGCTAACGTTTGTAATTGTGACCTTTGTTGATCTGTACTGGGAACAAAGCAATGGCATTTTCTCAGTATCATTTTATATCAATAACTGTTTTAAATAGTGAATCAAAATAATATTTTTCCACAGGAGTGTTATTTTAAAATAATTTGTACATATATTGTTTTTTCTACTTTAAAACCTTTGAAAAGACCAGTAGACAGACTTATCAGCAATTAACACCAGATACAGAAGAGACGTAGGTAGGTCTCTTCTGAGACCTTCACAGCACGTGAAGCTTGGATGCAAATCTGTAGAACTTGATTTCATAGTAATGCAGTGTTCTGAGTTCAGCTGCTTTAAAGTTTATCTGTGCATAATGTTGTTATCTTTAAAATCAATAGGAAACTTCAGCATGAGGCAGTCTGTATCTGAAAAAGGGAAGCATAATTCAAATTTTTGTTTCTGTATTGTATCTTTTAAGAAAACTCATGCATCTGATTTCTATACCACCACTGACTTGCTATCAGTAATGATGAGATACATTACTAAATAAAAGTCCTCCAACAGCATACCACATCTTCATATATCACAAACGTTACCTAAACTTCATAATGAGTCCCAAGATTAGTCTTTCAATACCATCTAATATAGTAATATTTGCCACATGCCAATACTATACTACATATGTATATCTATTTTAAGATCAGCCTACACTCTGATTCTAACCTTACAGTGTATCTTTATCATAACATCATTTAAATCTACATTAGTTTGTGAATGTATTTGAAAATATAGTACAGTAAATGTGTATAATGTGTATCATATAAAAAACGTATTCCTACATCTGTACCTAATCATATCTGGAAAAAAATTGTGTTTTAGATTTTTTTTAAAAAAAAAAAGATCTAAAGACAGGCCATGAAAGAAAAAAATATGTTTTTAATAATATGCATATCCAAGAACGAATCTCATATAGTCAGTGTGATAAATGATGGACACAATGCCATATGTATAATTACTCATTAAGGAAATGACAAAATGTTATTTACAGTGTTTTTTGCTACTATGAGTCATGATCTTAAAAGTACTGTGCAACATTCTGACACTTCTTATTGTAAATCTTTGTCAGAGTCCAATACTCTCTGACTACTTTTTTTTAAAAAGAAATTCCATGCATGCTGTGTGCAATGTTTAATATAAAATTAGTTTATTAGAAGATATCTGATGTTACATAGAATTTTGATTCAGAAAAGTGATATAAAGTTGTAGTGAAGTCACTGTACAGGCAATATAGCAATTGCAACATGCAGTTGGATCACGGTATATTAGCGGTCTATGTAGGCTCAGGATATCCCAATTCTGGACAACCCCAGTCACTGGGAAGGAATACATAAATTGAAAACAATTCAAGTTCATTGCTCTTTTTTTTGATATGTGCTTAGTTTTTTTATGTTCTGTATTGGGCTGATCCACAGATTAGTTTCCCTGATGCTGGTCTGGCTAACTCTGAGAGATTTTCACATTCTTCTAATGAACTCAGCGGAAAACATTTAAACCACCAGTTGATCCAGTCAGCTGTTGGTAGCTGTTTAACAAAAAAAAAACAACAAAAGACACCCTCTTCTGTATCCTTTGAGATGAGATGAGATAGTCTGCTATTTTCATCAGCTGTCTTCAGTCATACCCTACATTATTCTCTGAGCTTCATGAGCACATTGCTCTTTCCCTCCTCAACTGAACCTTCTTTAATTTTAGAAATTTATTCAAAGAGTCAAATCCAATCCCCATGTGTTTCTTCAGTCACAATCCTAAAGATGTTATATGGAAAATTCTCCTTTAATTGGTGTTTTCAAATCATGTATCTATAGAGCTTCCATTCTTATATACCTACAAGTTTGTTTCAGAGCAATGAGAATATATCAGATCACAATTACTGCATTAACTATTTCCTGTAGCTCAACAGAATTACTCTTAAAAGTTAGCTTGTAGGCTGCATTCCACTTTCCTTAATGTATGATGTCCATGCCGTTTGTTTTCTCTTACTGTTCATTTCTAAAAGTAAAAAGGGAAAGCTAAACCTCAAAACAAAATAACAATTATGTATGAAAACCACAAATTTTGAGGAAATTTAGATGGCAAAATAAGGAAAACAGCTTTAATCACTAATCCTGTGAATCACTGAATATCAAATGACAATAATTAATAGTTTGGACCCATTCTTTTACTAGCTTTAGGATATTTTCTCTACCGTTCTTTTTATGTTGCTGGATTTGACCAAATGTATTGTATTTCAAAGCAAAATGTAATCTAAATAGTACTGCAAACATCAGCAGTTTTCACCATATCTTCTTCATTAGCACAGTGATAGCCGCAGAAATACAGCTTAATCTGAAATCTCTTCTGAATGTCATGTAACCTTTGAATCTCCTCCTGCTTTACAGCCTGTTTTTTCTCATAACACAGACTACTGCTTTTGTCTATTGAGATGCAACATTGCCACAGGAGTGGGAAAACAAAATAATAATCAAATATTACAGAAAAAGCTTTTTTTTTTTTTAACAGAATAAATGATATTTGATTCTGATGCTAGATAAGAAGGGAAGATAATTTATGTTTGCATACTGATGTGTTAATATTCATACTTCAGTGAGAATTGTACATACCTTGAAAAATTATGACATTGAGATAATGTGATTGAACTCAGGTTGAATGTTTCATTTAAAAGCTTTATTCAACTATGAAAGAGTAATCTACAGGAAAAATAAATAAATAAATAAATTTTAAGTTCGTAAAAAAGTAAGTTAATGTAGAGTTAAATTAAAGTCTTTAAAACACGAAAGTAATATAGCTATGAAGACTAACTTCAAAATTACATACAGGCAGATAGTCTTCTGATAACAAAATTTTACTTGATCGGTGAAATAATAAACAAGTATTATAATAATGCAGAATTGAACAGTGTTACTTTGATAATCTACGGTTCCAAGTAAGAACTGCTTATCCTTTGAAAAATGACTGTAGCATTCTTAGTAAGAAGAATTCATGCTGTCAGGCTGGTTGGATCTGTTAGATGTAAATTTGTAACCCTTTGTTAAAGGTGGAGCATGAAGCCAAAGATGGTAATTCTTAGAGTTATTTTTGTACTTTGGCACCTGTAATGTAACAGCTTCTGAAAAGAAATAATTACATCATATATCACTGCAAAGTGATTTCCTTGTTCTAAACAAAACAAATTCCTCTAATTATTTCTCTGTGTCAGTGTGTTGTTCATATTGCTGATTCACAGCTTTTTAATTTCAAATGTTTTTTTGGCATTTTGCCTTGGATTTGCTTTAGATCTTTATCATCTATCTTTGCAATATGGTAATTCTTTCCTTGGCAAAAGATGTGACACTTACTGTGAGATACTAAGTAGCCAAGCAGTTATTTCATTAAGACAATGGGAAAACATGTTTTGAATAAAGAAGCTTTTAAAGAAAAAAGAGTAAGTGTCGGAGTTATAAGATGTATGTTTGTTTCACAGAGGGGTATCACTGATACTTCTCCATTAGTTTTTTAGTAACATGAAGTAGTCCAAATAAGTTGCTTATTTTACCAGAGTGCAATAATGAATGCTTGTGGAGATTTAATATTGTAGACAACAGCAAATCCAGTGGCTGAAAAGGGCACTAAACAGAAACATAGACAGGGTAGAGTCTTGTAATAAAAGGAAACATTTAAAATAAAGGCCAGTAGGATATCTTGACTAGGACCATCATAGCTGATTATCAACTAGTCGTACTCTGTATTCAAGGCCAGCCACCATTTCTGAGAATATTCTCTTCATGGACTAGAATTTTGCTGCATGGATCACCCTCATAAAAAAAAGGTGAAATACTACAGTTAGTTTAAACAGGGCTCTCATCAAAGAAAAACTGATCAGAATTTGTATGTAATTTAACAACAATATTACAAAGTAATTTTATGTAGGTGTCTTGTCTGTTCAGTAATAAGTTAACAAATACTATTTAGTGGTCCCTACAGGACATTGTTTTAAAATATTTTCTTTATCCTGAACCACTAGAATTTTGAGGTTGTAATGGCCGTGGAACAATTTCACATTTGGTTGGCTCACTTATGAATTTATATGCTATATTAAATCCCTCAAAACAACATTTTTACCCTTACCTATCAGCAAGAATTTAAAATCCAGAGAATGCTATGAATTATGTTTATGATGCAGACAAATAACTAATGAAAGAAACAAACAAAACAATGATGGAATATGATAGAATTTTGAATGTTAATAACTTAAAATGTAATCTCAGACATGTCTTTCGCCTGAACTAAATGTATTCTTTGTTGTTAAATGCATTTTTGATAGTGTTCTTGCCTAGATCTGTGCATAATTCTGATGACTGCTAGCAGGTAAGTCATAACTATCAGTCCAAGACATAGCATACGAGGCTACCACTTCTGGGAGCTCCAGACGATGGAATATTTGCAAAGAAATTCCTGGGAGCAGTGAAAATAGGAAGATGTTCTTTAAGTATTATTTTATATAGACTTTGTAGACTAACATCAGTGAATTATTTTATCATTTAATATCCCATTGTGTAGTAAGGCAGATGTAGGCAGTCGTAACCCCAGTAGGAGTAATTAACTTTCTTTATGAATCTTCTTAATCACCACTTTTGGAGGGAGACTGGTCACAGAGCAGAAAAAAGTGTGTGTGTGTGTATATATATATATATATATGTGTGTGTGTGTATATAAAATGCTTTGCATGACAATGGAATTTGGAGACAGGAATAAGCCTAACAACACTAAAATAATGACAGACTAAACCTCAGATTTTGAAAGCTACAGAGTCTGTGTAGCTCCAGATATACCACTTCAAGTAGAAGAGGTGCTAAGCAATCAAATTAAGGAAAAAAAAAAGGCAAAATAACATGCTTGTGTAGTCAAATAAGGCAGTTAATTTCAAAGACCTACCAAAGGCATAGTCCTCTGTGATGCAGGGAGAGGGGCACTTGCTGAAGAGAGGAGCTTTGGCATGTCTGTGGCCTTCACTTGAGAGTGGTAAGAGAAACAAGGACCTTCATAGTAGTTATGTATGAAGTATTCATCCATAATTTATAACTATGTGTAATAAAAACAACTGGCAATAGTTTAATGAATAATCTGTAGATTACTGTGCCATTACTAATAACAAATTACTGCTACGTAAGTAATTTTATCCTCACATTTTCTCTTGTTTGCTTCTTTCTCGTGGTGATGAGGGTATTCCAAGGACTTGAGTACTGAGGAGCAAATAGTGGTGAGCAGCAGGTGCCTGAGGACAGACTCTCACAGGACTTCCCTGGAGTTCTTGTTTGGCTACAGGCCCTGCTGTGTGCTTAACATCTGTCAACGGTTTATGGGCTGGTCCGGCCCAGTTCCGTGACCAGCAGGGCGGAGGGATCTGTGGATCCGCGCCTCTGGGAAAGGGGAAGCAGGGGACCCCCAAAATACTTGAAAACAACAGCACTGATCTGAGGTGGAACAAATGATTTTACTAAATATAGTAGAGAGAGAGAGAGAGTCTGTTTGAATTGTATAGACCTCACCACAATGCTGGGGTGAGAAGTGCAGTCCAGTTGGGTGACTGAAGTACAGACGGCGAAGCGCAGGCGGCGAAGCGCAGATAGCAGCGAAGCGCAGACAGCGAAGCGCAGACAGCGAAGAGCAGGCGAAGAAGAAGGATCAGGTGACCTTGCTTGGAGTTATATCCCCTTGCTGACCACAAAGTCTCCTGGGGAAATGTAGTTCTTCTCCGACGGACGAACATTCGGCAGAAATCAAACCCCACCCCCAATGCATTACATGATGTTATGGTGTGGAATACTGATGACCAAAAATCATAAAACCATGACAACATCATGCCCAATTCCGATGCTAGCTCTACAGGTACCTTGCTACTGCTTCCACTCAGGACTGGAAAATAGCACTTTAAATCAAGTCATAGCCATAGCAAGGTGGTTTGAACTACAGTGTAGTGTTTTCTTCAGCACTGTTTCACCATTGTAAGTATATTCAAACAATTGTGCTTCAGCATATGAAGTAAATGGCTTTTAACTCATGGGAGCCATACAGCTATGGAAGAACTTTATAATATAAATTTTGAAACAAGGGGTTTTGATGTTTAAGCACTTTCCTGGCTTCTAGGTATCATGTTAATTAGGATATACTTTCTGTTATGAAACAGGTCTGAAAGACTGAAAAATACTGCACATTGAATAAACGGGGAGTAGGACATATTTCATGTTTTATTGCCATATAAGAGTTAAAAGTAGAGAAATGTGGCTGCCCAGACTTTTGTGGCACAGGAGGGGTAAAGCCAGACAGACACTTTATTCTTTCTTCTATAACAAACCCATGCCTGCTGTATATGACATCTAACATTTAATCTTTTCATATCTTAAGATCTCCTAAAACCTTTTGCTTAAAGTGGTTATAGTGCTTCCTCTTCCACACACGGTTCCTGTTGATGGACAGTATCCGAAACTAGTACAAAATTGGTACTAGTATATTTCTTAGTGTTCTTCTGGTTTTTGGGAGTTATATGCTTCCTGTCCAGTATTGTGTTGTTGAGGCATACATGCTGTAAGGAATGCAAATTCCTTCTTTGTGTATTGGGAGACACTGTATACTTAGCTGTCATTTGGGCCTGATTACCATAGCAAATAATCATTCAGGGTAGTAAAAGAATGCAGTAGACCACAAACTACTTTTTGTTTTTCCTGGGAACAAGAAAGCGATATAAATAAATCCTACCTGTTGGCTTCTTAGAAGAAGACTGCTCTTTTCAGTGCTTGGATTCTCCTTTAAGAAAACTTTAAGAGGGGTGGAAAACAGATTCTCTATACCATATTCTTCAAGAAGGTGGATGTAAAAGATAAAAAAGACAATAAAGGCCATAATTAAGTCAGTGAGGGTAGTACTACTGAAAAGAAGTACTGAGCAAGTGTCATATATGTTTCTGAGGCAGTCATATTCTGTTGTAGGAGACTTGTACAAAGATGTCTCTAAGTCTCCAAGATGACTGACTAATTCTTTCAAACTTCAGAGTAGTTTGTAACATAAATCTTTAAATTCTTTCTTGTAATTTGATCATTTAACACTCAATCCTCCACACTGGTTAGTCATAAGCATACACTGTACATAAATATATCAGTGTCAAAAAAACAGTCCCAGTGCATTCTACATAATGTATTTGTTGAGATCAACAGTGTAAAAAATATAGGAACTTGCAGGAATGAATAAATGTAGTTTTGCTGTAGTTAGTTTCTAATTACACTTAAACTTTCTTAGCTGCATTTGACAAGATATTGTACACTGTAGATACGATAAGATTATTATATCTTAAGGATAAAGAATCTTCTGTGACTTTGTAATCAAGTTCAGTGTTCCTAGTTCTATGTTGTTGGAAAATAGTGCATTAAGTCATGGCAGAGTATCAGAAGAAGTTTCTGAAAATATAACAGTGTTTTTGAGAGGAGAACATATACAGGCTACAAATAATTTAATGTCTGATATTCTGCGTCCTACAACTTTGAGAAGAAAAAACAAAACACATTAATATCTGGATGAATAACAACCATTATACCTTCATCTTCATGTAATAACCTCATTACGAATATAAGATCTCATTTTGATTCAATAAGAAAGTTGCTGTATATCATGATTCTTCTACTTCCCTGAGAAAGACATTCAGTTAAATTTGTAATGGAATCAAACACGAAAAATCTATATTTTAAAAATTATTTCTAACCATAAAACAATTAACAAAAAAACCTATGCTAAAACTTTTCTGCAACAAAACCACTTGTGAAATACAAGAATCTGGCTTTCTTTGGCATTACTGTGCTAGCTAGTTATAAGGCCTTAAAATATGACTGTCTGGCTTAGTTGACGTAATCCTTAGAAAACAAGTTCTCTTCCTGGTGCTCCTTGGCATCCATAGGTCCATCATTGCCATTATGTGCTCCTGTCAATAGATATTAACCACATTAAACACACCAGACCTTATCCCAGTCTCCGTATTTTCCCCCAGACCTACAGAGTTGCCACTGTCATCTCTGAAGACACATGCCTTTTTATTTGCTTCATTCTGCTTAGTAGATCTTCAGGATCTGCTCTCCTGATGACTTCCCTTCTGCAGTCCGTCCCACGAGTTCTTCAACCTTCTGTTTCTCAGTCATCCCCCACGATGCCTAACTTTTTGCCTAATTTAATGCTTTCATTACTATAAGGAACAATACAGATATGTGATATTAATATTGTTTGAAATGGTAGCCTGTAATTTAGCAAACAATGCATATTAGTTCTGACAGCAGTTAATTAGTGAAAACAAGTCCTTAGTATCTATCCTAATCATGAACTCCTTCAGCATTTCTATAGTAGAAATGAAAGGGAATCAAAAGCTTGGAATTGGTGTGTGGGTTTAATACCTGCTGGCATATGTCAAGCTTTCTTTGGTTACAAAGCTCTCAGATAGTGTGTCAATTTGAGAGCATTTTACGCGACTTACTCAACATAGGTAGGTGTTATCAGACATTGTCTTTTTCTTTTGCCTTTTTGCAGTTTCACCAGAACAGGCTATCTTAACTGTCACAAAAAGCTGACAAAAATGAACTGGCAGCACCCAGCTGCAAATAAATAAATAAATAAATAAATAAATAAATAAATAAATAAATAAAATCAGCAAAAGATTTTCCTTCCAACTTCCACTCAACTTAAGCAGAACAATATTTATTCAAATGAATTTGTTGAAACAGAGTATTGATGTAACTCAATGCTGAAAAGGACAAGTTTTGTGACCTTGACTCTCCCAGCTGAAACTTCAGTGAACTAATTAAGGTCAATATGTATTCCTGTAAAAGCATCAAACTTTTTATTAGATTTATTAACAACTCTATAAACAATCCAATCTTCCTACTTCTGCCCTGTGGATAGAATTCTTGCAGACAGCATTTGATGTTCTTGTCAGGTTTTTGGATTTTTCATTCAGAAAGACATATGCCCCAATTTCTATGACAGGTCTAAAAGCTTGACATCTTAAATCAGGGACTAGTTTGGAGCTGTTGTGGACATTGTCAAATCTTGCCTTTTTTTTTTTTTTTTTAGTTTTACCCTCCTAGTCACAAATTTGGGAATGTTTTACTGTGATACAGTGCAATACACCGCCATGATTAATGTTATGTCAAAGGGTCGAGCATTTTCAAAGACATGTATGGTGTCAGTGGTTGCTTTCTTCATGATGCTTTGTCTGGCTCCAAATTCTCCTCTTCGGTAGATTATAATGTTCTATTTCAGTTCTTCAGAGGCTTTTAGGGAGATCAGTTAGGAGCTTACTGACATTCTGACTTACTATCCAGTCTTCAGTGACTGAAGCCTTCAAAACAATTCCAGCAAATATTTTTCTTGACTTCAAAATTTCCACAAATTTGATTTTAACTAATTGCTTTATGCCTTATCCCCTTTACTCAGGGGAGTAAATTCCTCTTGCTCTAAGGGCAGAGCAAGTCCAAGACCACCTCATGAGACTGAATGTATACATGACATCCTTCCTGGGGTCCTAAAGGAGCTGGTTGATGTGATTTCTGAACTGCTCTTCAACATACTTGAAAAGTTATGGCTGTTGAGCAAAGTCCCCAGGGACTGGAAAAAAAGAAACGTCACTCCCATTTACAAGAAAGGGAGGAAGGAGGACTAAGGGAACTACAGGGTGGTGAGCCCCACCTATGTGCCTTGCAAGGTCATGAAGCAAATCCTCCTAGAAGACATGTTAAGGCACACAAGGGATGACTGGGTGATACAATACAGCCAGCATGGCTTTAGCAAGGGGATGTAATGCCTGACCAATCAGGTGGCCTTCTATGATGAAGTGACAACAGTGGACAGGAGGGAGGTGACCAATGTCATCTCCTTGGACTTGTACAAGACCTTTGACATGGTCCCCCACCACATCCTTATCTCTAAACTGGAGAGATGTGGATTTGAGGGGTGGATTATTCAGTGGATAAGAAATTGGTTGGAAGGCCATAGACAGAGGTTTGTGTTGAATGGCACTATATCCAGGTGGAGGCCAGTGACAAGGGGTGTCTGCCAAGGGGTCTGACTTGGGACCGGTGCTCTTCAACTTCTTCATCAGTGACATTGATGATGAGCTCAAGTGCACCTTCAGCAAGTTTGCCGATGGCACCAAGCAGAGTGATGCGGTTGACAAAAGGGAAGGAAGGGATTCCGTCCAGAGGGACCTCAACAAATTTGAAAGGTGGGTCCATGTAAATCTCATGAGGTACGACATAGCAAAGTGCAAGGTTTTGCACATGAGTCAAGGTAATCCCAGATATGTATATAGACTGGGAGAAGAACTCCTTGAAAGTAGCCCTGAGGAGAAGTACCTGGGGGTCCTGGTAGATGAAAGACTGAACATGAGCCAGGAGTGTGTTCTTGCAGCTTGGAAGGCCAATGGTATCCTGGGGTCCATCAGAAGAGGGGTGGCCAGCAGGGAGAGGGAGGTGACTGTCCCTCTCTGCTCTGCCCTTGTGAGGCCCCATCTGGAGTACTGCGTCCAGGCCTGGGGCTTCCAATGCAAGAAAGATATGGAGCTGTTAAAGAGAGCCCAGAGGAGGGCCACTAAGATGATCAGAGGACTGGAGCTCCCCCCCCCCTTTATGAAGACAGGCTGAATGAGCTGGGTTTGTTCAGCTTGGATAAGAGAAGGCTGTGAGGAGATCTCATTGCAGCCTTCCAGTATTTAAAGGGGGATTATAAACAGGAGAGGAATCAACTTCTTATAAGGGTAGACAGTGGCAGGACAAGAGGGAATCATTTTAAGCTCAAGGAGGGAAGGTTTAGATTGGATGTCAAGGGAAAGTATGGTGAGAGTGGTAAGATGCTGGAACAGGCTGCCCAGAATGGCTGTGGATGCCCTGTTTCTGGAGGTGTTCAAAACCAGGTTGGATGGAGCCCTGGGCAGCCTGGTCTAGTACCAGACCTAGTACTAGCTTGTTGGTGGGCCTGCCTGTGGCAAGGGGGTTAGAACTTGATGATTCTTGGGGTCTCTTCCAACCCAATCCATTCTGTGATTCTATGATTCTATGATTGTGGTGGAGAGAAAGTAAACAAGTATAAAATTAGCTTGAATACAGCTATATTCAACATCATTTGTTTCTTTAAAAAAGTGAGAAGATAAATGATGGAATAAAAATATATACTATGTGGTTGAAATAAGTAGATAAATAAATAAATGAGGATTACACAATACCATAATGCCATAATTAACAACTTCCATTATGCAGTCTATTTTGTATGAAGAAAGATCATTTTTAGTTTTCACTGGATGCTTTTTGTCAGTAATTGCCCTTTCTGTATGGCATAGATAAAGTCACAGTTCTTTTGAAGCCATTTTGTATAATAAATGTTACTTTTTTTGTTTTTCTTTATTCCATTTAATTAATGCTAATTCTGTTTTTTTTCTGTTGGTTTAAAGGCTCTTAATGCCTTTCTGAAAAAAAAAAGCTATTTAAACACTAAAACTCCACATATAAATATAAATTCAAGATGGTATATCTATATCTACAGGAAACTAAGAAAAGAAAGCTGCTTCTTCTGAAGGAATTTTGGCAGTGTAAAAGCTGAAACTTCCATCCAAATGAAATTGATATTCTGTAAAGGTTTTTGAATTTTCAGATAGAATAAATTCTCATGGCTTTTCTAGTCAGTCTTTTCAGAGGAATATATTACCCTTTGGAGTGGCACAACTGGAGTATTCAGAAGAAAAGATAAAGAAGGCAATAAACTACTGCCATAAACTCAAAAGGTGATAAATATTTTTCGAAGTTCTGTATAAATAAAACTTACTCTATCAATTTGTTGGTAAAAGTTGCAGGTATGCATGTTTTGCTGTATTTACTTCCGGAATTAAAATAAAAATTTCTTAGGTCATATCCCAAAGACATATTTGTCCTGATATATTTTATTTGGGGAAATATGCGTCAATCTCCATTGTATTAAGGCTGAACATTAATTATTCAATGAGGTTCACTTACATTTGTAGAAGAACAAGCTGTACAGCTGACTAAAAGCGTAAAGTAAAATAGCTCTGTTTGTGAACAAGAGCATGGCTTGAGCTTGACCCTGTAATGGATTTTCTCTCATGAAATAGAGAGACTTTGTCGTTTCCTGAAAAAGGGGCTCATTAACTTTGATGTATTTTGCTTCGGACATGAGATTTCACAAGGTCCCTTTTGTAGGTATACTTTACTGATGTTTATTCAAGAAAAAAAAATAACAATCAGCAAATAAAACTTTCCTTATTTCTTGTTGCTGAGGTAGGAAACACAAAGAATATATTGCAATCAAAATCCGCCATTACTACAGAATAGAAGCTTACCTTGAAAGGCACACTATAAAAATGATGTTGTTTTCTAGGTTTCTCTTTTAATGCAAACTGCCAAATATGTTTCAAAACATCATGCTTCGTTTTTATCCACTTATTTTTTATTTTCTTTAAATTCTTTCCTACATTTGACTGAAATTTTGCTTGAATTACAGAAGCTTTATTTCCTCTAACTTTCTTGTCCGCATCTCTTGATTCTGTAACCTGGAAGCCTCAGATCTCTACCAGACTGGAAGTTTTAGTGGTCTTGAAGCATGAATGAGTATCTTTGTGATCAGGGACATCGTGACAACCTGATCAGTGTTGTAACACAAAAGAAATAAGACGTAGTCGGTCCTACTTGACATAGAGTCAGAGTGATTCTGTTACAGCACCTTTGAAGACAGGCACTGATCAAGCAGCAAGCACTGAGCCAGAGTCTTGGTGGAAAATTCATTAACCTATTTTTTTATATATTCCTCTCCTACTCTGAAAGTAAATAGATTTATTAAAGTTAAGTTACATAGGTCTGTAAAAACTGAATGTTCTTGAAAATTTCAAAAGTCTGTGGGTGAGACAGATGATATCATTGATAGCCTAGAATAGCCTAGAATAGCCTAGAAGTAATATTAAAATAGACAGTTGAAGAGCTGGACTTAGTTCCTCAAAAGCATAGAACATGCTCAGTTGTATAAAGAAACTAGTAATCAATAACTTTCAGTGTGCAATTTACAATGTTCAACATTAGTAGAGATTGGAGACCACTGAAAATATCACCAGTCATCTATTCAAAGTCTATACTATCTAGTAATCAAATTAGAAAAGCAGTAAGTCTAGAACACTATACAGAGATCAAAAATTCTGGTCATGAATGGAGCTAAAGATTATGTAGCTCATGAAATAAAAAGAGAATATGGAAAAAGAATTAAAACACATCTCTTCAGCTAAATTTTGTAAGGTACTCTCTAAGCAGTTCTATATCTCCTGAGTAAAAAGTGGGATAGATGTCAGCCTTCAACAAAACTTGAAATGTTGCAGAGCTCATTGTAAAACAGGATCTCAGTTCTTACATTGCAAATATATAAGGAACTGTAATCCATATTTTATACACAGGGAAAAATTTGCCATAGTTGAGACAATCATTGGAAGTCACATAAAAAAAATGCAGTGCAACGAGGTGTAAAAGTCATATCTGCTTCCAGTCCAGTTTTTTGTTATTGACTCTTTCTTGGTTTTAATCTTAAGAATAGCTTGTCTAGCTAACAAGGCTGAAGAAATTGCTTTATACATTTTAATAACATCATTTAGAAAAATGCTGCTTTAATAAAATGTCTTTCTAGCAGTCTTGTACTGTAGTGTAAGAAAAATGTGTAAATCAGGTAACATGAAATGTGTTCAGCCATAAGGGCTAGATTCAGTGTGGTTTTGTATTTGATAGAATATCAATCAAATCCATACCCTGAGATTCTGCAAGTGCATGCCTCCTGGCATGTAACAGCCTAGATGTAGGTTTAGATGGCAGGCTAAAAATAGCCAGTTCCTCCAGATTTCAGTCATTTTTCCAGAAAGACGCTTGCCAAAACAAGTAAGAGTTTTATTTATTGTAATATGAATTCATATTTGATGTATAAAATTATCTTAATTTCTGGAGAAAAGTTTAAAATAAAAAAGGAAATTTCTTTCTTTCAGTTTGATATTCCTCCACTGAAATTAAAATTTTATAAAACAACCCTAGTAAATAAACATGATCAGGGCCTGTTCTAAGTCTTCTCTTTTGCAGTACAGTTCTTTGTAGTGTGGCATCAGCTAGTCATGGGAAGAGGTGGAAATACAGAAGCATGAATGTGTTGGACAGCACAGGTGCCATTATCTTCATAAACATCAAGAACAGTTTTGAGCACAGGTGGTGGAAAAGGAGGTGAAAGACAAGCTTGGAATTTTGGTCGTAGCATGGTGAAAGTGGAGTATGATGTATGGCAGGCTGTTCTTAAGTGAGATGCATTCCTGTGAGATGAAAGTCTGACTAGCAATTTCTAAATTGTGTCATTATTTTCTTGTAGATTTTATGGTTTTCTCAAGATGCATTGGAAAATATCTCATTTGCTTCACATCTGTTACTTTTCCTAAATTCATAGAATGCACTTACAAAATAATTGTGAGGTGGACTATGTTTGATTATGAATATAGTATTGTACAGTAAGAATATTCTAATTCCCACCAGAAAATCTTATCTTCCTCTTTTTTTTTTTTTTTCCCCCATAGATTTCTATATAACTATGATATATCTGTACTCAATCTTTAAAATTTTGTTTGAGAAGGATGGAAAATTTTCTATTGCAGTAATTTTCTCAGTTTTGTTAGAAATTTGAATTGGAATTTCTTCTAGTTTTGCTACCTAAGTCAATCTTTGTTTTTGAATGTCTTCTCTTACATTAAAGGGGAGTGTTAAGCACAACCCACCTTTGAAAGAAAATATGTATCTGGGTCAGTGTAACTGAAAATTACTGCAGGAAACTGGCACAGATTGTAACACAGCACTTATAGAAAGATTTAGAGCTGGTTTTATTTCTCATCTTTTCACTGTGTATACTGAATACAACCACATACAACATGCAGATACCTCCAGACAGACCTCTTGTGCATTCCTGCCTATCACCAAAACTCCCAGATTAAAAATCTATGGCTCATTAAACTGGAAGGGAGGAGTATATTGCCTTAGAAATATTACAGTCTGTCAGGATTGCCTTGTCCCAGAGCGGAGACTTATCTGTAAAACCTGCACACAATTACTTTTTAATGATTTTATCTTGGCTCATTAGGAGAGCAGCTACCACTGAGACTTAAGAGTAATCATGTGTCTATACCGGTGATACAGCTACAGTGCATCTTGGATAGGCACATCAGCATTTACTGAATTGGCATTAAAACTTAGAAATTGTAAATGAGATAGAAAAGAGATGATAAAAAGCTTGCAAAGCATGTCCATGAGACTGTATGTTATAACAACAGGAAGATTTTCCCTGCTTGATGATGTAATTTTCATTGAATCATAGATTGCCTAATGTTGGTAGGGACCTTAAAGATGACATAGTTCCAGTTCCCCTGCCATGGACAGTTGCCAGTCAGTAGATCAGGCTGCTCAGGATCCCATCCAACCCAGCCTTGAATGCCCCCAGAGATGGGACATCCAAAAACTCCCTGGGGAACCTGTGCCAGTGCTTCACCACACTCTGAGCAAAGAATTTCTTCCTAACATCTAGCCTTAATCTCCCCTTTTTTATTCTAAAGCCATTCCCCCCTGTCTTATTACTATCAAACCATGTAAAAAGTCAATCTCTCTCCTGTTTATAAGCTCCCTCTCAAGTATTGGCAGGCTGCAAGCTCTTCTCCAAGCTAAATAAGCCCAAATCCCACAAACTTTCATAATAGTAGAGGTGCTCTTCCCTTCTGATCATCTTCGTGGCCCTTCTCTGGACCTTTTCTGACAGCTCTGCATCCTTCTTGTGCTGGGTGGATCTGGCCTGGATAGAATACACCAGATGGAGATACATAATGATAGAGTAGAGGGGGACAAATACCTACCTCTCTCTCCTTGATGGCCACCCTTCTTTTGACACAGCCCAGTATACAGTTAGCCTTCCTGGCTGCAAGTGAACACTACTGGCTTAAGTCCTGCTTTTTGTCCATCAGGACCCTCAAGTCCTTCTCCACAAGGCTGCTCTCAATAAATTCTTCTCCCAGTCTGTAGACTACCTAGGGTTGCCCCCATACCTTGAACTTAGCCTTATTGAATTTTATTATGTTCTTGTAGGCTCACTTTTCAAGTCTAAGTCCCTCTGTATGGCATTCCTTACTTCTATTATGTCAACCGCACCGCTCAGCTTGGTGCAATCTTGCTGAGGGTGCATTCAATCCCACTGTCTATGTCACTGATAAAGATGCCGAAAAGCACAAGTCCCAAGATAGATCCCTGGGTGACACCATCCACTGCTGACCTCCATCTGGACATAGAAGCATTGATCACAACCCTCTGTCCATCCAACAAACTCTATATCCACCAAATAGTCCAGCCTTCAAATACATATTCTTCAGCTTAGATATAAGGATGTGGTTTGAGATCATGTCAAAGGCCTTGTACAAGTCAGGTAGGAGGCATCATTTGTTGTTCTTTTGTTCACCATAAAAGGCCACCACATTGGTCAGGACCTTGGGGAAATAGTTCTGGCTGTCTGAGATCACTGCCTTTTCCCTCATTTGACTTGATATCTTCCAGGATGACCTACTCTATGATCTTCCCAAGCACAGAGGTGAAACCCGCTGGTCCTTGCTACCCTGGGTCTTCCTTTCTCTTTATCTTGAAAATGGGAATTATGTCTCCCTTTCTAGTCACCAGGAGCTTTGCTTGACAACCATGACTTTTCAGTGATGGAGAATGGCTTGGAAACCACATCAACTAGTTACTTCAGCACCCTAAAATGCAACATCATTCAGCCCCATAGATTTGTACAAAATCAACCTCATGAGGCAGTCTCAAAATTGCACTTCTATTACACTGGGAGGTATTTTGCTCCTCCATAGGTGGGGAACGTGTCCCGTTCAGGGACACAAGAGACATGTTGTCATGGTGTTAACTAGATTAATCTATGCCCGTGACGGGGAGCAGTAGGCCCCTGTCCCTCTATCCCCACTCCGACCCCACACAAAATGGGAAGGAAGGAGGGGGGGGGGGGGGTGGAAACAGCGGCAACAATCTATGGAAGAAAACTTATTTTACTAACTATGATATTGGAAATGCAAAATAACACAATATAATAAGATCTAATTGAAATTGAGACTAATAAGTCAAATAAGATAGGAGAGAGAGTTCCTGAGACCGAGTCAAACCTGAAAAGCTTGGAACGGCCAGGAAAGCACCCTCCAACACCCACTGCCAGGCAGTAAGAGATCTCCCCCCCTCCCCCCCCCGCCCCCCAGAAGAGTCAGATCCCATGACTTCCGTCATGTACAGGGATAGGTACATGGAGCTGGAGCATCAACACTTTAGTTCCAATACACTACATGACGTTTTGATGTGGAATACTGAAAACCAAAAATGTAAAACCATGACACAAGAGACATGTGAAGCCTGAAGCTCTGCTGGACCTGTATTCTTCCAGTTCATGAATTCAGTCAGGGCATAGTCACTATAGCTTAGACTGCCTCCAGTCTCAACCTCTTTAATGATCTCCTCCACACTGGTGAGCTCCAGACCCAGTGACGCTTAACCTGTTTGGTCTTCATCTGGATGAAGAAGTTATTCTCAGTGGACTCCAGGAGTCCCCTGCATCTTTGCAGAATGTACCCACATATTCTTCTCTCTTATATTTTAACCTGTTTGGATCATAAATTATACTATACTTATCCAGTTGCTCATGAGAATTTGATTTTACATAGCCTGATCAAAGAGGAGACTTTTGAACTTTCAGGTGAGATGTACCGATTAAAATATGCATGCATTTATAGGAGGTGATTTGAATTAAATGCCCTTCTGGTGCAGAAGGACAGGAAGACTATGTTTTATATAATTTTTCTCTAACTGGCAGGTAGCTTAATCATGCAGGATTCTTGTGGGGTCTTGTAGGACCCTTAATCTTACGAATTATTTAATAGCTGTTGTATTTCGAGATAATGTTGCACCATCTCTAACTGCAACCGAAGAAATATCATTCAAAATTTGTCCTAAGAGCAAGTTAATTCATCATGTGGACTATGCTTCACTGCTCACATCAGTATATGCTTGTGTAGGTGCATGTGCACAAACACACACACACACACGTGCACTCACAAGACTCTACCAGCAATTTCACAAACAGGGAGAAACAGAATAGAAGATGTTAAACTACATCATCAAAAATCAAAGATCAAGTCACTGAAAAGAAATCAAAAGTTCCAGATGCTGGCTTCATTCTTCATTTTGCTGCATTTTGAGCCTTAAGTTTCCAGATATTTATTTTTTTCACTCCGGGAGAAGCAGAAGCATCTCAAAAAGACCTAATAAAGACTTTTTGGAATAAAAAATAGCAACTTAATTTCTGCTAAACGCAAAATGAAAAATGAAAGAATTGAATATAAGAATTAGTTTAAACAAGCTATCTTGTTACTTTCTTTTTATTTAGAAAGAGAACACTGTCATAATTCTCTCCTTAAGGGATTCAAATTGTAAATCAAAATGCTATGAGGAAACCAATGCAATTATACTTGTAACTTTTACTAGACACACAATTAATCTAGTTGTTCATGTACAATATATTAACTGCACACTAAAGGATAGTGTAGTTCAAGAATTCTCTATGCACTAGAGAATACAATAGTTATAATAAATATTACACTTTGTATGTTATTTAATAAACAAAACTACATGCAAGTTTTTCCTAAAATGCTACAGATTTAGAAGGTCTGATAACTGAGACATGCATTTTATATAAGCAAAAATAATAACCAGTTTCTTGCAATAATTAGATAATTATACTAACAGGTGGGAGGAAAAAAGGTAGTTTTCCCCAAAACTGTTTCTTCTATGGGTTGGAATAGACATCATGATGCCATGAAAGGAAATGAGAGGGGTAAATAGGATTTCTGTTTAAAATGGTTGGAGTAGGGCTACACATCTTTTTTCTCCCCCATTTGAAACTTCCTACTAGCAAGTCCAGTATTGATATTCTCATATTTGTGGAAATCTCATGCTAAGAATTTATGTTCTTCCTGCTAAGAATTTTATGTAGATTTAGTAGTTTGTAGAACTTGAGTGGCTATTGTGAAAACTCACCTCAATCACTTCAAATTGCAGCCCAAATAATTTTGCATCCTTTGATACCATCATGATCATTGTTGTGGTGCATGGTGAAATGATGATGCAAAGTCAACAACATGCAGCAGTCAAATGATACTGAACACTCACTCTCCCACTGAAATAGTGCTTATAATCTTTTTTTTTTTTTTTAAACAAAATATGCCAGAAGGAGGGTTTTCTGTTACAAATAGTTCACAAGTGATTATTGTTCATTATTCTGATAGTTCACATCCGCAGTTTAATTCCTGAGATGTGTACAGTTGTTAATGGTTGAATGGTAATGATTGCTCACAATGGTAATGATTGTATCACCCACACCAAGATTCTGCCTATTGACTGAATTTGAAGGAATCTTTTGTCCTTACTGGAAGGGACAAATGACTTCAGTTATCTCAGGGAGAAAGCCTCAGAATTAATATACAGCGCTTAATTTGATTATTCTCCATCACTCAATTGCAATGGAACACAAATATAGATGTATACAATAGAAGCATGACCCTTGCTGAAAATCAAGAAAAGCTTTTCTTCTGCAAGTAAAATTTTTCAGCAGCAATCTATTTTCTGGGACTTGATACCTATGTGTAAATTTGATCAATTAAAGAAAGTTAGGAGGCACTTTTCTTAGATTCCTTAAATACGATTTGCATGTAAGTAGGTGGCCAACAGTGAATAAATGCATGTGCTATGCTTCCTTGTTCACTTAACTAACTAATAATTCTTCTATTAGTTTAAAGAAAATCTTACAGAACATATTTTACTATACAGAGCATATTTTACTATACAGTTTTATACTGACTGTTAAAGAATCCTTGCTTTCTAGATAGTAATCACAAATGTATTCAATGAAAATAGCTTTCTAGTTCTCCCCCAAGTTTACGTACTGTCGCGGGTTAAGCAAGATCTACCTGTGCCCGTGACAGGGGGGCAGCTAGCCCAAAAGGGCCGCTGGCCCAAAAAGGGAAGGGGAAAAGGGAATGGGAAAAGAAAACAGCGGCAGCGATCTAAGGAGGCACACTTATTTTACTAAATACTAAATCAGAATACAGAATAATACAATATAATACAATATAATTGTAATTAAGCAAAAGAGAGAGAGAGAGAGTGAGTCCCCAAAACCGAAAGGCCTACTGTAAGCTCTAGGCGAAACGGCTGGAAGGCACCCCACGCTCCGAGGATCCGGGAGAGTGTGAGATTTCAGTCACGGGAGTGAGATTATATACTGTCCTTGTCCCGTGACTTACCTCCTGACCGTGATGTCCTCTGGGAAATGTAGTTTCCTTCTATGAACTATCCATACTTTACATGATGTTGTGATGTGGAATACTGATAGCAAAATTACAAAAGTATTAAACCATGACACGTACAACTCATAATGCTAGAGTAGAATGCAAATTAAAAGAATGATAGGTCTTTGCTGTAGTTTTGTCCCTCACTGCTCCTATTTTTATACCAAACACTAAGGTTTACTCAGAAAGTGCTACATTTTGGTTTGAAAATCATATTTAAAATCATAATTATTTGAAAATCTTAAATAGAATTTCTCTTTAATTGGAGAACTGCACTTTTGGCAGTGCCAATTATTCGGAACAGTTTTAGGCAATATATTCTAAACTGGCAGGTCGTTGTAAACGTTATAACAATCTTTCCACTTGCAGTGGTTTCATTAATAGCACCGTACAACTCCACTGACTTGGCAAAGCTGCTGAGTGTGAAGTGAGTCAGAACATCTGACTGCAGGCACATTACTTCTTCACTCATACATAGCACAAATACCTCTCTAGGGTGGAGTTTCAGCTGTTCAGAAGGGCTGCAGGTCCTTTTACCGTCTTTTCCATGAAGCATGATATGTCAAGAAAGATAATATATTAACATAACAAGATAACATCTGTCAGCTATCTTTGGCATAAGACATACTTGAAAGCTGTTGTCTTCCAGTCCTTACATGCACAGATTTTTTGCAGGTCAACCCAATCTGTTTCTGCGTTCTTTCCCACTTAAATTAATGCTGTTTTTATTTTTTTTCATGGCTTTCTTGAGGACCTCATCTTGAAATCCATGGATCTTGCAGGGCTGTGCAAATGAAAATTTATCCTTCAAATAATTGGTCCATGTGGAGCAGATTGAAGGGAAGGGGCAAGGCAAAAAATGATCAATTGATATCTCATGATAAGAGAATTGAGACAGAAACTGGCATGAAAGACATCACAGACATAGGCCTGAAGTCTGTGAGAAAAATACCTAGCATCAACACCTGTTCTTATAAATAGGTGTACAAACAGTTTCCACAGGCTAACCATTTCAAAGAAAACTGCCTATCAACACTTTGGTATTGCCAGAAGCACAAGTCATTTGTGTTTTGAGTAAGAATTGAGATGAATGTTAAATGCAGAAGGAAATGACATCATGAGCAACTGCAGATTGGTATAAGAAAAATGCAATTCCTGAAGCTAAAAAGATGTTTCAGTCGACAATCTTAAGTCTTTCAAACTGAACTGAACTGAACACTCCATGTGTTAGAAGACTTAGATATATCATTATAAGCTTATTAGACAAATGCTACATTCCTTTATTCAGTGTATGAGTCATAACAGCCATGAGGATGGTTTTTTGATGAGCAAATCTATTGTACAGATGAAAGAATCTTAATAAAAGATACAAATGCAATATTTCCTTCTTAAAAACATCACTTGGAAAAAAAGAAACCACTAGCAGAAACAAAACAGGAAGAGAACTGTATAAAATGAAGGACAAAGAAGTAAAAACTATCATAGAAATAACTAGGGAAAAACAGTATAGTTAAAAAAGCCGGAGCAACTCCTGAAAGGTGATAATAATTTGACACATTTACTCAGTTCAAAGATGCTTTAACAGACAAGCTTACGCTAGCAATAGAACCTGAAAAAAGATTATGGAGAAAGGAACAATGAAAACTGGATTCAAAATATCCTTTATAGACAAGATCTCAGAATATGACTGATTCCAAAACCTAGACATTCAGAATTGGACTTTGTAATGTCCAGCCCATTCAGAAGTAATGAACAGAAAGACTAACTAAAATGTCTGGAATTCATAAGCAGAGACAAAGCTCTCATTAAAACAAAACAAAACAAAAAACCACAGAATGTATTAAAAATCACAGTTAAAATAAAAAAAAATAAAAAAATAAAGGTTAGATTTATAAAATAATGAACACAAAGATGCAGTTAAATTAAGCGGGGACTTGAGTTAACATAGGTTGACGTAAAAAGATGGTCTATCTTTTCTCTTGTCTACTATGACTACTGACAACAAAATCCTGGTAGCCATAAGAATGACATCTTGCGGCTTTATTTATTATTTTATTCATTGAACATTTTTCAATAGTGGAGAAAGGATTCAAGCTCAGATATATCTGGTAGAATGACATGTTCAAACCCACAAAGGCTTTGAGGGAAATGAAAGTGTATGTGTTTGGAGTCATCTGCTTTCTTAACTGGAGAAAGATTCAGAAAAGCCTTGCCCTCTAGTGGCTGAAGAACTAGGAAGCAAGAACAAGTCCAATTTTCACTAACTGGTATCCAGATTTGCTTGTAGCTTGAATAAATTAGTTGGTTTAAATTACTGAAGTTTTCCTTAGCTTCAGATCTGAAAAAAAAGAATGACAACCACTAAATCACTTAATATTTGAATTCATTTTTCATGGGAAGAAAAAAGGTGTTGATACAGAACTTGAAAGTGAATGGAAATGAGCCTTCAGAACAAGCTGAAGCTTACACTAGCAGACAGTTAAATAATAGGAAGAGCTATATATAGATATCTTGATGTAATGTGCAGCAATTCTACTTATCTAATTTTTTTTGTTCTTGAAAGGCAGAATGCAGTCATAATTTCATGGATAGTATAATATACTTTGCAATTAGTAAGGAAAATCTGATCCTGTCTGATGTAAATTTATCATCCATTTAAAACTAAATTAGTTAATAAATAAAATAATATAT
The DNA here is from genome assembly GCA_035772895.1 of Perdix hodgsoniae. Taxonomy (NCBI): domain Eukaryota; kingdom Metazoa; phylum Chordata; class Aves; order Galliformes; family Phasianidae; genus Perdix; species Perdix hodgsoniae. Next base: position 12,028,791 of record JAPSGF010000016.1, read on the forward strand.
AATTAATGGAAACCATTTCAGGAACGCTAGTCCTGCATTTACGGAAATAATTTGTCTTCTTGATATCTAATCTGTGTATATAAGGGCAGGAACTGTTAACATTGATGCTCATTTCTGCTCATTATCCTACTGCTATCCATTAACTTTTCAAATGGTTACTCTTCACTGGTCTAGTCTAGAAGGAGAATTAGGCCAAACAAAAGAATTAGCTATTGAAATAAACATGAGATTGTGAATAGCATAGTTAATGACATTCTAAAACGCATAAAATGAATAATGTTGTCTGTAAATTGTCTATTTATTCGAATAGTCTAATACTAGGTGGACTCCATAGTTGTTAAATTGTGTCATAAATAAAGTATTAATCTCTTGTTAGAACAATGTTTTCAGTTTATTTATTTGTTTACTTATTTTAATGAAGGAATGAGCTGTTATGGCAGAGCATTATTCCTGTTACTGTTCAACAGCCCATATGGGTCAGCAGGTTTAGCTGTTCTGCTGTGGCAAACAGCTTGCTATTTTATTTTTTTCAGAGATTGCATAATTTCCTAGGCCAAATCTCGTTTTCCCTATTCAAAAAAATTTTTCTTCCACTAAGAATATTAGAACTGTCCTTAATAAAGTACTTTCCTGTGTTTAATTGGAAACCACCCTATAAATGCTATGGTTTTATGAAGATTGCAGCAGGAAAGAAAGACTAAGGATATTTTTATAACATATCTTTGCTTTACTTGAAATATAAATAAAAGTTTCATTTTGGAATATAATGCTTTTATTAGCTTACGTAAATTGTACACTAATTTTCATAAGAAAGCCAAACACTACTGTCAGTTACTGCTGTGTAAATTAAAAAGTCAAAGAAAAGGCAACTGTCATCAAGTATAAGCCAAACCTCTGACTCATTATAGCAAATTAAGAAACAAGTTGCAAAGTTTCAAGTTCTAAGAATGCCAATGATTTCATTATCCCAATTAAAAAAAAAAGAAAAAGACTTGTTGGCTTCCTGAATTTTTGTTTACTCTTATACTTTCCTTTCTTACACTATAATAACCAAGAAAATACATTTATTTAGTGTCATCTATCAATCACTGGGGAGGTTCGTGTAACCTGTAATATCAACCCTAAATCCATTTGATTATTTTCAGCAGATTGCATGAAATTTGACAGGATTTTGCAGCTTACAATTTCACCATAAATAAATTATTCAAAGCAGAATGTTTAACTGACTTTAAAAAAATTACAGTCTGAACATGGTATAGTAGGGAAATTTGAATGGAAAAAAATATATACTAAAAATATTACAGTATATCTTGAATTCTTGGTGTACTGAAGAATTAAGTTCTGGTATCAAATTATATTCATACATATTATTCTTTCAATAACTGGTTTTGTTTTTTAAAAAATAGTGAAATATAATTACTGAAATTACATACAACATGAGAAAATGTATTTCATCTTATAGAATGAAACTGAAACCTTCAACTTAAAATTTAAGTCATAAAAGTCCCTGTGAGAAATAAAACAATGAGAATATATGATTGTGTATTTTCATTACCTTTGAGCCTCACAGTAGCTTCAGTGAAACTCTAAAGGTGTTACACGAAATAATGTAATATAGTATTGATAATAAGGTAATGTATAAGCATAGCTTTTTGATAGGATAAAATGCACTACCTACATTTCAAATGAATACGTTGGCTTAAAATGAATGTATCAAAAATCTTTCCTTTTTTTTCTTTCTTTCTTTTTCTTTTTTTTCTTGTATATTGATATTAACAACAAATGAATTGGATGGAATTTTAAGTAGAAACAGTTTTGCCTAATATAATATACAGCGCACTAATCTAGAGAAAACTGGATTGTATTCCACTGCGAGAGGACATAATTAAAGGTATGTGTTCTCAGTGTAGGAATTAAGCAAACTGTGGGTAAGGAAATGAAGCTTGATATGCTTCATTTTTAGGATAAGAAAATGCAGACATTTTTCCTTGCAGATTCTCTATGGGCTTCTTCTTGACAAGCAGTAGTTCAAAGATTTTCATATTGCTTATAGTTCTTTTTATTCTTTAGTCACATGGCCTTTTACTATTGCCACACATGAGACACTGTGGGTTATGTTTGCAAAGTTCTGAAATTTTAGAAAATGTCAGCATTTGACATAGTTCTTGCAGCTGTTTTCTGTAAGTGGAAAAGACTTTCTCCAGTGTGTTGTGTAAAAGCTTCAAGAAACACTTGTTTTCCTTCTAATTTTGTTTGCAACCTCATGGGCTTCTGGAAGTTTTAAAAGGCTAATATCAAATCTGGATGGTTAGAACAGCTAAAAGAGGAAGCAAAACATTTTCCCAAGTTCCCCCACATCATCTTAGGCCCCATGCTTAGGAATCAGCCTGTAATATAAATGTCTAGAAACATTTTCTGTTTGGTTATGGATGTGGGTTGCAGTTATTATAACAGTAAGGCAAAACAATCTGCCCCCCATTCCACCCTATTCCACAGTTTTGTGGCCTGAAAAATCATAAACACTGAGCTAAAAAAAATAATAATAATAATTCATTTTATCAAGCTGGAATTTCTGATTGTTTCCTTTTGCTAGTTCAGACATTTCCACTTTCTGACTTATTATTTGCCACCCTTTCCATTCCACGGTCTCATTATTCCTACATGCATTGTAGAAAACGTATGTTCCTAAATTAAGACTGCAGTACAGGATGCAGTCTCTAAAAGTATTATGCTAAAATACCAAACTCACAACTCAGTGATCAGGCTTCTACATACATTCATGTTCTGTATTCAGAATAAAAGCTGGCTAGGGGACATGGTGTTAACAAGAATTCATCTCTCTGTTTTTCACAGAACAAAACAAATGAGGATATGCACAAGAGACTCTGCGGAGGTCATAGTTGAAACCCTTTTGTGCACAGGAGTCGTGAATTACTGTATGCTTCCTCAAAAAGAACAGTTAGGCAGTTTGCTAGGCAAGTGGTCCCCCTGTGGCTTGTAAAGCAGCGTCTTGTGTCACTATGTATCCCATGGAGGATTAATGATTGTACTGTGTCTCTGTCAGCCTCTGACTTGATGGAGAATGTCTTGATAAGTATTACAATAGCTTCCTCTAACCAGATGGTGTTGGCGAGTGTATTGGTTGCCAGAGAGAATAAAGAAGTTTTCTGTCAAAAATCATAATATTTAATAGGTCAGAGACCTCGTGTGCTGTATTCTTTGCTAGGAATCCAAAACCAACATTGGTAAATGCAGAGCAACAAATTACTCTACATGTAAGAATCTGGGTTCAGAACATTAGAAGACACAGGAAAGCACTGAGAATATTGGAATAAATCCTGGCCTCATCAGGATGCCTTAAAGAAACTGGAGATGGCTACAAACACAATTCCATGCATACTCTTCTGATGTTACTTCTTTTGGTGGGCACTCTGCTGTAGCAGCAGTAGTAGTAGTAATCAATTAAAAAAAAAAACAAAAAAAAACACAAAAAAAAACCCAATAAAAACAGAGTGAGATAAAGAGAGAGAGTTCTCCAGACAAATATCTCTTTCAGATTTCATGTCTTTATTAAAAGAAAGTCTCTCCAAGAATGCTTACAAATTCCTATATTTATTGGAAAAAAGAAATAATATTATCCTAAAGTATGCTTAAATTGCATGTAAAAAAGTTAAAAAGTTTTGAATCTCAAGCAAAACCAATGAATGCACCAGTAAAGAGGAAGGATATTTTTTCAGGGAAAAATAAAAAAAGGCAAAGCAAATTTTAGAAGTATTAGTTATGAATAATATATCACAAAAGACTTAGGAAAGAGAATTTTGTTTCTGAAAATACATTACGTAACAGCCACCTTACATTATTAAAACAAGAATTCTTCTTATTTTCTCTTCCAGTATCACCTTCAGAAATCTGATCCATCTATATACTGCCTTTGGCAAGATTAGATGTAAAATCTAAGGTAAAATCTTTAGGGAAGCATTTAGTCATTTGCTGTCATTGTTCTGGTTTCAGAAATACTGAGGGTAAAACGCTGAGTATCATGATGAAGACAGTGCAAGACTAATTTGTTTGCATTATGCCTGCTATCTTTTTTAGAATGCTTTTTCTCTAAAATACTGAATTTCTCCTTCTGGAGTATACAGCTATTTATATCCATCACTTTTGAGCAAAGACAGCTATGGGAAATCCAACGCTAACAGGAAATCTAACTCTAACTCTAAATTCTCTTCCCTTCTCCATGAAGGGAACAAGAGAAGGAGTGAGGGCCAAGGAAAGAGACAAAATGACATTTACATTCTCCAGTGGAGGAAGTGTTTTGTCTTAACATACGCTCTTAATTTTCAATTGTAAAAAAAGAGATTTTCTGATGTTCCAATCCCTTCTAAATATTCATGCTTGTAAAAGTAAATGCTGCTATTATAGTATTAATTTTGCTATCTAAAAGACATAGCTAAATTCAAAGATCAGTATTTAGCCGAGACAGTATTTCTGTTTTGTTTCTGTATGTTCTGTACTTGTCTGAATTTTAAGCTTTAAGAGATTTATAAAATAATAAGTTGAAATACTTCACTCACTTTTCTCATTTCACACTCACTTCACACTTCACACTTTAGTAAGAACTACATTTTAGATGTCAGAATCCACATAAAAAATCAAAATTATATCATGAAATTATAGTTCTCCATCACAAACTTTGTTTACATGAGTTCTCTATCTGTATTTTCAGATATCTGTGACAACAAAATTTAGATGAATATCTTTGAAGCAAAAGTTTCTGCAGCTCCCTAAAAGTTCACATATCCAGTAGTTTCTTCTAGTTTCCCTCATTGCCTGACTGGGTCCAAATCTGCTTTGGATGTCCAAAAAGGCTCATATCTGCTTAACTTCCTTCCCAATGTCATGCTGTGACAAGTGCAGCTGTATCAAATGGCAAATGAGCTCTTTATGCTATTTGAAATAGATATAGCTGAGGATGTCCAGTGTAGTCATTTACTTTTTCTAAGGTGAATTTTCCATCTATGTTGAATATGAATGAGGAAAAAAAAAGCATGTCATGCCATACATTGAAGCAGGTGAGACCACTTTGTAGAAATAATATATTGGGTTTTGTGAGCAGAGAACAGAGATCTGTTTGCTGTCTAATTTGGATTTCCCTGGAACATGAGCAGGGCTTTACTAAGCATATGCTTAAATAGCAAGTACTGCATACTTCTGATGCTTGTAGATCTTGGCAACAAGCTTTCTCAATATGGATTTTGAATTTACAGTGCACAGGTGCTAATCATTAAGGCTACTCAGCACTGTACGAAATCACTTTCCTTTTCCGCAGACAGGCTGCACACAAGCAGTGACTGCCTCTACCTGGAATGCTTAGTACTATGAAGGATAGGATTTCCCATAATTCACTTTGCAAATATATCTTCAATGCCTCAAAATAAGCAGCTAACCATCTGGGTTATTCTAAAAGATTTTTGGAAAAGATTATACTAGCACGTTAGAAGGTAGTTTAAGTCTAAGGCTCAGAACAGCTCTTTGGGGCTCTGAGAGCATCTCTCTGAATGGGTGGGAATGTTGGGGGGAGAGGGTGCTGAGCCTAGAGCCCGTGCAGCTGGATTTTCTCCTCGTCCTGCTGTTGCCTACAGAGGGAGGCTCTCCAACAGCACTGCACATCAGAGAGACTGCTGATGGTGCTGACCACTGCTGTGGGAGCTGCTTCTGGCTGAAGTCCTCACGTTTGGTCACTGCAAGAGCTACAGCCCTGCTACAATGCAACCCTGCCCTTTCAATCTAAAGAAAAATAATAATCTGGATTTGTCAGAGTGTTGTAAACCTATCACTTAATCCTCTTTTAGTAAATCCGGGTATTAGTTGTTAGAATAAGATAATACACAGAAAAATACATGATAACCATCAGGGACAGTTTAGTAGTTTAGTATAGGTGAGTAGCTGTTACAGGCAGCAAAAGTCAACTTCTCCTTACAGGCTAACAGGATGTTACATGTTCAGGAAACATGAGAGATGTGAGATTAAGAGGAATGATAACTTCATGGACCAAAAGTTAAAAGAATCCATTGGAGTACCCAATAGTTAATGAACATATATTATTGTATTTAGATTAGGTTACAATGGTATAGTCACATCCAGTTAAATTACATACATGAACCTATTTTTTAATGTGTCTGTTTGTGCATTGACTGTTTTCTTCTGTGCTTCAGTTTTCATTCAGATATTCTCATTTGGAGATGCTCAAGGTTTGCCTGCAATTTTCTTGGCAAGGTAAGTCAGAAACATCTTCTTCCCTAGAAGTAATTGCCCTGCTAGTAAAACAGTGGTAATTTTTTCTACTAATTCTAAGTGTCTATCTCGTGTAAGGTTTGCTTTTATCATCTCTGCAGTCACATAATCATCCATATACATTACATTATCACCATAGTAATAGAATTCGCTGTGCTGTATGATCACTGAGTAACAGGACATGTGACTGGAAACTTCTTGTGGGAGAACTTCATTTCCCTTGTTGATTTATTCAAAATTTTATAGATTTGAACAGGTTTTCATTGTCAACGGGTATTCTATTGTTAGGGACTTTATGAGTAAAAATAAAAACATTGTTGTAATAGTTATAAACATTTCAAGATGACAGAATTATATATAGTGCTAAAATTCTAATAAAATTAGCACTATTTTTTTGTTGTTGTTGTTTAGTACAAGGAGCATGTTAATTTTTTCTTCATTCTTCTTAAACTACTGATGTTTTGTAAACCAGTTTTAATACTTTATCTGCTAAAATATTTTACTTTCTCATTAATCCCAAAAATTTCTTACGACTTCACATTTGATTGAGTCAGAAAATAAAAGCAGGTTTTAAGAAGAATTAGTTAACATATGGTTTTTGTGCAATCTAAAATTATTTTCAAATTTGAGATGGAAATTTTAAAAATAATTATTTTTTGGTCTTTTTCCAGTTGCAATAAAAGAGCTTACAAGTTGAAGGGTTATCAATAAAGCTTCTAGTTTCTGCTTTGAAATAGATTTAATCATTTCAATAGAACAAAATTGTCGTTGCCTTAACTACTTCAACTCATTTTCATTAGGAATTTTAGAACACTGATTATTAAGATTTTAAAAGTGCATTTTTAAAAGATCTAGAATTACAGTGGAACTTGGATTGGCTTCAGTGGACTAAATAGTCACATGAAATGTGTTTCTTATTAATATAAATAAATAGTTATCCATTTCATTTTCTAAAAATTAATATAAATTTGATAATTGCCTGGAATGAATATGAAGCCAGCTACTGATGGATTTTAACCCCACTTTCAGCTTTATAGCAGACAATCACACAAATCTTTTTCTTTGTTTGTTTGTTTGGCTCTTTATTTTACTGTCAGTTTGTTTCTTACATACAGCAATCCAATGTTTCTCTTCTTGGACTAAATTTTTTACTACATGAAACAGATGCTTAGAAAATCTTGAAAGAACAGCAATATCTTTTCTTCTGCAGTTCAAGTGCTCATTTTATAAACACAGGGTGGAAGAGTCCTTATCCCATCTTAGCAGGTTACTCATTTTGTGCAGCTAGATCACTTTAAAGGAATCTTCTCAACATTCATTTGAAAATTATTCAATTTTTTCACCTCATGGAATATTCATAATCTTCATATATGAGGTTTCTTTGTAAACTGTGTTTACTGTTTTACATTCCCTTGCTTGCACAGAAACAAACGAACTGTTAGAGTTGAACAAATTGAATTTTAATGAAAGGGAGTGAGAATAATTTTAAAGGTATTTAATCCATATTCAGAAGTCAAACCAAAATCTGTTTTTAGTTATGTGATACAAATAATATAAAAAGTGTGCACCTAATGTTATCTTTTAGGATGTGAAAATTGCAATAAGTATTAAAATGCTGTCAAGAAAATACAGAGATGGAAAGACACAGTTCTTTTTCAGGTGCAATATAAAAATATAACTATAACCACTGCTTATTCATATTTCAATTTTTGTTAATAATTTATTCACAATTCTTTCTGAAGCTCCTGTAAATTACTCTTGGCTGTACAAGTCCCTCTAGTGGCATCTTGTATGTAACAGATAACCAACAAACTTAGTTCTAAATCTCATTTTTTATCCATACACTATGTAAAAACTGTAATGCAGTTTAAAACTCTTTTCACAACTTCTGTTCAAATTGTGTTTATGTTATTTATACTACCAGTCCTTAGAAGACTAATTTCTCAAAAAACTGGCACAGTTTGAATCATTAGCAGTTCAGTCTTAAAAAGCAGTATTTTGAGTAAGACATATCAGGTTGTTTGTCAGTTCTTGAGCATTAGGAAAGTTTTCTGGTTTTTGATTATCAAATACTGTGAAGTACTTTTATATTCTGAGTTTGAAAATGTTCTTCTTGTGTAAAGTATTCAGAAGTGATGTAGTTTAAAAGCAGTGGCAGTGATACAAATTTATTTCATCTTTCTCATCTCTATGAGAACACTATTTAGCTTGATAATTCTTAGGAAAAAAAAAGTGTCAATTTCTGCTTACTGTTTATTTTCAATATAGCATTTAGTAAACATTTCAGGAATACCAACAGTCCACATTGAAAAGGTGTTTTGGAAATGCAGGGTGAGACTATTAAAAGCATTTTTACCAAAATATTTCAAATGGCTGTTTGAATCAATATTTCCAATACAATTACTTTCTTCAAAAAATTCCTGTTCGTTAGAAACAGCTTGTTACATGTTTAATTCCCATTTATTGCATTTCCAGTTATTTCATCTGTCTTTCAGATTCTGGGATTAAATACAAATCATAAGTCAAAAGATAATATGTTACATACTGTATAATGCTAAATACTTTATAATAGTTAAGCTAATAAGTCAGTGTTGTTAGCTTCCAATATATATAACATAGCTTTTATTATTGTAGTTTTCATTTATTAGCAATTTATGACTATAACATTGATTCAATTTAGCAATTGATGACTATAACAAATATATTCAGTTATGTGTATTTACAGAAATATTTAATTTCACACAAAAACAATAGTACTGTATAGGGTAATTGTTCTGAAGTTGAGAGCATTATTTATGTTCTTTTTTATACTATGTATTAACTGCCAGTGAAGCTGAAAAATGTTTAAACTGATCCAAATGAATAGACTTCAGGATCCAAAGTGGAACATTTTCTGCTTTATGTGATGCAATGTTTTCCTTTAAAATATATTTTTTAAAAGATCAAAAGCACAGCCTCACTGAAAAACTACCAGTTTCCAGTAATTTCAGTGGCCAAGATTGTCCCAAAATGAGTCTTGTGTGTTGTTGAAGATAGCAAGTATGAAAAAAAATTTTGATAATACTTCTTCCTCCAAGCCTTTAAAGAGAATTGTAGTCTTAGTACCTCTAAGACTAGATCGGATCTCTTTACACAGTCAGTGTGCTTTTTCTATAATTCACATAATGCCATAGTCAGTTATACTGTGAATTAAACACTAGCGAACAGGAGAAACCATGCATCCAGAAAGTAGGTGTTACAATCCTGTTCCACATTATTAGAAAACACTGAATGGATTAGTGAGAGTCAGCCAGCTGAAGATCTGGCAGCAAAGAAGCTTTATTAGTAAAGGCAGCTAGAGGTTCTTAGGAAATAATTAATTGTAGCAAAGAGAAAGCAACAGATATTTGTGTAGAGATGATCACTGTAAGCAGAGAAGCATAAAAGTTCAAAGTAATCCCTCCCAAGGGTTACTGGCACAAGCATATTCATCACACATACACTCTTTTTTTTTTTTCCTATTATTATTATTATTATTTTAGTTTAGTTTAGTTTTTGATAAAAGAAATATAAATCCTTTCCCGTAGAGATTTCACAAAATGTGCATTTCTTTGATTGATTTCCTTTTAAAATTATAACCTAGTTATATCTCCCATTTAGTAATTTTGTTGGTATTTTTTCACTCTGTGCTGATCTACTGTGGAAAAAAATCTCATTTAATTTGTGCCAGCTGTTAACAGCAGTGTAATAGCTTCCTTTTGTTATTTCTGCTATAGTTTGGCCGAAGCTGTCACACATACCTAAAGAGACTTAATCAAGAATGTAGTACAAAGGAAAGTGAGACCTCCTTTTTATCCAAGGTTTAAGCAAACCTCTTGTTAGAAAGGCTCCTTTTTCACCTATCCTTTTAATGTAGTGAAAATGGAACTATTTAAAACTGGGGTCTGACCACATAGTACCACAGACTAGTTGCTAAATTTGGGTCGAATCAGAAAATGTGTATCAATTTTTTTCTCATTTACCAAAATTTTAGATAAAAGCATATTAGTTTTGCAAAACTTAGGAAGGTCTTTTCTTTCTAATTTCCCATCAGTAATGTGTTCCAAGTTTCCTTAATGTTGTAGCTGCTCAAGCAACCAAGAAATATATTCAAAACCTTTATGCCCGTAGGAGAAATGTTAGTTGAAATTAGAGTGGGAATATATTGGGAGCCAGGAAGGGAGAGATGCATTCAGAATCAGGACAAAGGGATGAGACTGCTTTTAAACTTTGGTGATACCAGTCGCCATCCGTTTTATCTGTAACTGACAACAAGTACAAACATGATAAATTCAGTTATCTGAGATTTACAATGCTTTTAGCATCTTCCTTGTTATAGAAAAAGACTGTAGCAAAAATCAGGATAGAACCGTTTGTTGTCTTGTAGGCTACATTTTAACTCTGACAACAAGTGATGTTTGTAATTCCTTGCTGTCTCACTTGATTTTTAAGTCCTGAATGCTACTGATCCTGCGCATTCAAAGAAGACAAAGACAAAAGTAAGATGTCAAAAAGGTATTTTAGATCTGCCTTTTTAACAATTAAGTCCTCATCTTTTCAATCTTTTAGTTTTTATTTTTATTTTTTTTATTTTTTATTTTTTTAAAAAGAAATTAAATTTCATGTTTTATAAAAAAGGCTTGTTGGAACCCAACAGCCTTCTTTAACAGCACTTTTAATTATTTATCACGGGTAACATTTGGACACTTATTCAGCTACCTCAATTTCTTCTCCTAAGGACCTTAGTCCATTGTAGTAAAAGTAAGAAAGCAAAGCATGAAAGATAAATTTCAGAGACCTTATAAGAATTTTCAAGATGTTATGGCTCTTCGTTCAAAGCATGAAGCCTAAGAACCAGCCTTGGACAGAACAGTGTAGCTCAGTCTTACTTTCTGTGCTTTTTCTCTAGACACATACCTTCTATCAAGATAAGTTTGAAGGGTAGATGGCTCTGGGAATACAGACATCTCTGCAGGTATTGAAAAATGTCTACTGATCATAATGACACAATCAGAATCCAATAATGTAAATACACAATTTATAAAACTCATGAGCATTCTGAAGATAGCCAGACTTAGAGGATGACTTCCTAAATAGTAGTTAATACAAGTGTGAAATTTGTTATCTATTTGATCACATCTTTAAAAACTAAGAAACTATAAATGCTAATTTGCCAAATGAATAATTAGGATACACAGACTACTTGGGATTTTCACAAAACACATGATTTATTATAACGTGTAAAATCAAGAGCAACTGTTTGAACTGCAGTGTTAGAGCATGTATTTGAAAAAGTTATCATTTTTCATGTGCATATTTATTTTTATACAAACACACAGAGACACACAGACATAAATACTTAATGGCAGGTTGGAAGACATAATCCCATGTCTCATTAGAGTTACATGCAAAATTACCCTGGACATCCAAATGCATCTTTCAAACATAAACTGTTTGAATTGTTACTGCTGTTGGAAGGGAAGATGGTGTCCAAGCAGAATTGCGAAATTAGGGTTTCTGACACTAAGAAATGCTAACTGGTGGATGTTTAGCGACAATTTTAAATGAATAAACTCAATGACATATTGGTATCCTATGAAGTTCAATTAGCAAATTATGACAGCATTCAAAGATTTATTTTTCATGTTTTAAGGTTCAAGTAAAGGTTGCCTGAGAGGACTGGATTCATGGAAGTGATTGTGAATGGCTACTTCTTGTCTGCCACTGTGAATGTGTGCCAAGAATAGATATTTTCAGACTTGTAATAGTATGCTCAATGCTAACATTTTTTTCAGAATTAGAATATTCTGTGTAGAATGGCTAAGTGATTGTACAAGATTAACTTTGTGGTGGTGTGAAGGACCATTACATACAACTGAAAACATTTGACTCACCATTTCCAGAAGTAGTTACAGATTAGATCAGCTATATTGACGTAATTGTGACCAATGTCTCACATATAATATGGTTATTGCATACTATCACTAGATTTCCATGGGAGCAATTGCTTTCTCTTAGAGGAGATTAGCTTAGCTTGGTGTGCAGAAATGTATATGCCACATCATACCAGTTGGTAAGATAATGCAAGCACAAATAAGAGTTACTGTTCAAACAGAACATTAATCTGTAGTAATGATAAACATGTCTGCTCCAGTGCCTGAAGCAATTTCTGCACTAAGCTGTAGCTGGATAAGGGCAAAAATATATGTCTTTCTAATAAGCCTAGTTGTTTCCCTTTGCTGTTATTTGTACTGAGCCAACTTCAGTATTCTCTCATTTTCTGCTACAAGGCAGCAGTACCAAAAGGGGAAAAACAATCAGGAAGATTCAAATCTTTAAGTTGATATGGTTTTAGTTCAAGTAAAATAGTATACAGCCACAGGGCTTGATTTCAGAAGTAATATATACTAAAGCATGTGATTTTTTTCTGTTTTTTTTCTGAGGTGTTATAAAATTCAAGTAGAGGAGTCAGACACAGGCAGGTCCAATAAAACAATTCAAAAGTAAAACTCTATAGTTTCATTACTATGTACAATGTGAATAAATCTGACCTCACTTTTGGTTTCATCATTTTCATGAGTATTGGCATGAAATTTGAGTTCTTGCCTCTTCATAATAAAGAAAGGTCCAAATATAAATGTAGGCATCTTTTAAAGATGTGTGTGTTTAACTTTCAAATTTAGGTACTTAAAACTGGGCATTTAATCTTGTAATTGTAACTCAGAATATTTACAGTGGTAAACATTCAATTATGGCTATATTTATTACTACTTCTAATTACTAAATAAATATCTCGCTGCAATCATTAATTGGCTCTAAATATTCTTAGAAAAGAAACTATGAAGCTTTATGTGCTTTTAGAGTGCTATGTAAGTCTTTTAACTTCCAGGAGATAAACAGCTCAGGCACAATCTTGAAGTATGTCCTCACTTAATCACTCTCAGTTATGTCAAGGGGACTATTTGGAGAATTTGAATAAAATCTCATTCTCCAGTAACTACAGTTTTTCATTCTTTTTTTTTTTTTTCCCTTTAAACCCCTTCACCCACCCTCCCCCAAAGCATTTTGTTCATGAAAAAGACTCTGTTATAATTTTCAGAACCAACTCAGTTTTCAATTAAATAGCTGGAATTGTTGAACTGACGGAGATTGATAAAGCCCTTGCACAAAAGCCTACATTTCTTGCACTTCCAAGCTTGATTAGTATATAATTGTGTCTCGCATTTCAATTCAAATGTTCTACTAAACCACAGTCATACCTACATTTCTGACATATCTTTGCCCACACTGTGAGGAAAATTTTCTCTCTTTCACCATCACTGAGATCATGATTTCTCTTTGTGGTTTAGATCATCCATTCCTCTCCTCCAGATCCTTGACTGAACTCATTCTACTGCCTTTATCTAGAATTCTTTTGCCTTGCTGCAGCACAATTCCACTCACTAAACTGAAATACTGAGAATACTCACTGCCAAGCAATTTGCTACTCTTGATAGAATCCCAGGACTATTCTATTATTATTAGACTTTTCTGCAAAACATAAACTTTTTAACTTTTGCCTTGCCTATTGATCAAAAAATATGGGTGTATATAGAGATCTACATTCTATTCTATATAAATATAGGAACTAAAGGCAAAAAAATATGATAATAGATAAGCTTGTATCACCCCTTTAAATGGTTATTTTGTTTATTTTATAAATTAATGTGGAAATGGAAAAGCATATTCTGAAGATGAAGAAAGTGTAGTCACACAGATATAACTTTTTAATAGTAATGGATAAACTTGGAAAATGATAAACATTTCAATGCCTTCTACATCATATAACCTTATAATTCAGCAGTTTCGGTGTAAAAATAATGTGAGGCCATTCAAAACTTGTGAGAGTAAGAAACCCCGATACTTCGCATTTTGTCAGTAATTTCCCTAAAACATTGTTTGGTACAATTGGTTCATTCACATTTAATTAAATTGCACCTCCTTACACAGTGCGGAGCATTAGAATTAGTGTGTTCAGAAATAGGTCCATATTATACAAAAGTTGACTGAAACGAAAAATATAGTCAAGTAACATAACTTCTACAAATAGAAGTAAGACTTCTGGTAAGACTTGGCAAATGACTTTTCTGGATCCTGTATGTATTGGAACTATTATCTTTAACAAAATTTTCTGCAAAGTATTCAATTTACAACTGGAGTGTTGATGTTACTTCTGTATTTCAAGAAGTATTTTTAATGTCAGAATTCAAATACTTTTGAACTTTAGTTCTAGTACAATTATGTTCTAGCAGATTTCTTTGAATATACAGCTTTCTTATTGACTACGATCTCTTTCTCTTTGTCTTTTTCTGTATTATAAGTGGAGAAGAAAATAAGTCTGAAACTTTAAGAACCTTCTTTTTCTCCCCTTGATGATGGGGAGGGTATTTTTTTGAATGCAGAAAACTGTCACAGTCTGTAAATACTTCACGTGAATCACTGCACATACTATAAGCATATATGGGGCTATGGTAGTCACACACACACAAAAAAAGCATCAGTTCTCCAGTGTTAGCCTGTCATTAAGTTTGCTAAAAATGAAAAGTGGTAATAAACTAAGAGGCATACTCATTCAGATGAAAATTGTATGATTCTAATTCAATAAAATATGAATATATTTTATAAAAAACAAAAACAAAACAAAACAAAACAACAACAACAACAACAACAACAAAAACAAAAAAAACACAACCAGAGAATACATTCAGTTTCTTGGGAAGGTGTAGTTTATAATCATGAGTAGGATATATGCTATTAAAAGGTTCAATTCTGGTTGCACTGTCAAATTGGCAGTGAGTTTTATTCATGGTTGGCTCAGACCGTAAGAGATCAGTATTACATTATATTCTTAATAGTATTCATATTATACTTTAGGTTAGCACGTGTGAGCGCTGCTCTTCTAAAACATATTCATGAAGGTGTGTTGGTCCAAATATCACAGTAATTTTAAAATCATAGAGTCCTATTGACTGCTGTATAGAAAATGAACTTAAAATCTGTTTTAATCTGTCAGTGTCTTAATTAAAATGTTTACTTTGATCACACTAGATCACATGCAGTTGTGAATAATGGTTCAAAGGACTAACATACAACACAACACTATATTATGGAGAAATTTTATTAAAAAAAAAAGAAGGAATAGTTTTTGTTTTTTTTTTCCCCCCCAGGAAGTTACAGTTTATTATAATTAACATAGCTATGACACATTAAAGACAAATTATATATACTTAACTATACAAACAAGAAAGGACAGCATATTACATATAATTCTATGCCTATGTCGTATTTCCTTTCTTGTTTTGTTGTTGTTATTTGTTTTTAACAGAAAGGAAATAGCAGTGAAGGTAGAATGGGTATTTTTCCATTTCCAGGACAGATTAAATTATACTTCATTTTAAGAGTGGGTGTAT
The DNA here is from genome assembly GCA_035772895.1 of Perdix hodgsoniae. Taxonomy (NCBI): domain Eukaryota; kingdom Metazoa; phylum Chordata; class Aves; order Galliformes; family Phasianidae; genus Perdix; species Perdix hodgsoniae. The sequence continues at coordinate 12,044,552 of JAPSGF010000016.1, forward strand.
TTGGATTTCCTTGCTCATAAAAATATACTCTTTAGAAATCTGAATATAAAGATATTAAATCCATTTATATTTGTTTAGCTGATACAGCTATGTGCTTGGAATAAATCTAAACTTGCACTATTTACATGCTACTAAGGAATATTATATTTTGGAAAATACTGGCATGTAAACAGGACTCTACCTATTTATATTTAATATTTTTGCTTTCCTCAGTTACATTTAACATGTTTACATATCTAAAGTACAAAAGCATAACAATTAAGATTTAATTTGGATTTCATAATACAAGAGGCTATAGAATATAGTTTTTCTACTAAACAAATGAGTAATGCTTTCAAAGTTGTTCCCCTAGAAATTCTGTGGCCAGTTTGATGTTGGCAAACAGACTCTAGAGTTAATGCTTTTTTGTTACATAACAATTTCCCTTAGATTGTGAAGTTCATGGTTACCAGGATGCTAAATGATGTTTTTGCAAAAAAGACATAAAAAGATTTTGTCTGTGATTCCCATCACATTTTTCACTACCTCCTTGTTTTTGTATTCAGGTATATTGTGATGTGACATGTAGAAACAAAATAAGTGGTAAATCAGACTTTCTAAGCTGCATTAAAAAAATCTGATTTTACTTCCTTATTGACAACAAAAGAGAGATAATGTACAGTATGCCCATATGATGTTTATGCAGATGTACATGGAGATACACAAGTGCACTTAGGGAGAGTATGGGGTACATGGAGAGTGCATCCGCATATATACAATGTGTGCTACTAGGGCTGTCTGAGGAAAACCTGCTATAAAAAGCTGAAATGTGTGTCATGCAATAGCAGATGTGAGGGAGAGAATCTCAGTTTACTGTTGCTGTGTGCATTGCACCTTCTCATTAACACATGGCAAGATTTTTTCAGAGGTCAAGGACAAGCAGTTGTGCTGATTATACACACGGCCCAATCGTTCCGTTTTTAAAAGACAGACTTTGTATAAGACTTCCTGCACTAATTTCTTCTGGCACAATAGTTGGAAAGCACCTTACTTTAGCAGACAAAGAATCTGAATTCTCATCCATAACCCCCAAAATCCAACCACACAATGCGTTTGTTACTTTCTTTTGACCATGTTGTTTCCAAAATAGAACACTGTTGAGACACTGTAGATTGCAATGCTTCATAATGTATTTCAGGTGAAACTCAAAACATCGAACTTTCTCCTTCAACACATTCACCATGAAATTAAGGCAAAATGCTAATCACTATTTGGCAACTTATATTTTTTTCCTTATGCTTTTCCTTTCTTTTTGAGTAAAACTTCATTTCTTTATGTGAGGTTGTTAATTCATCTAAACGTGGGAAATTTTGCAGTAGAACAGCTATTAGCTGGAAGGATTCACATTAAAAAAATAATAAATAAGATGTGTATTTCATTGTTGGCTTTGTTCACTGAAAGACTCCTTTGAAAATAATGTAAGACCTGATTCTTAAATCTAAGTTCTGAATGCGTTCTTTTTTTCTTGCATTAAAAAGCAACTGTTTCCTCATACAGCTTCTCTAAGTGTCTGCTCAGGCATCTCCGGAGGAGCTCTGTTGTGCTCTGGTTTGGGACACTGTGGCTGCATTACTACTGACTGTGGTAGTCAGTAGTAATCCCACAGATGGGATCTGTGGATGCACAGAAGCCTTGGGAATGAAACAGCTTTTCTTCTACATGCGCATTTGGACAGTTGATTTTACGAACTCATATGCAGAAATGTGGAACCACACAAAAATGAGGAAGAACTTTTTTTACAGTGGGGACAGAGCCCTGGAGCAGGCTACCAAGAGAGGTGGTCTTCTCAGGAGATACTCAAGACCTGTATGCACATCTGACCACGCAACCCGCTGTAGGAAACTGCTTTAGCAGGGGGTTGAACTCAATGATTTCCAGAGGTCCCCTAAATTCTGTGAATCCGTGATTCCTGTTTTGTTGTTGTTTTCTCTTCTTGTCTTTGAATAAGTCCGGAAATGGAAATTCTCAACGAAAAGAAACAAAAGAAAAAACTCCAGCACCCTGGACAGCGCCTGGGACGGCTCCGAGCGCAGCGCTCACGCAGTGACTCCGTCCCAAGAGCGTGCAACTGCCTGGGGTGGAGGCGCGGCGCAGGCCGGCGGCAGCAGGCAGAGCCGTACCTCCACCTGGCTCACCTGTGCCCGCTGCCAGCGCCGCGCAGCGCGCCGAGTTCGCCGCTCGCCTCCCGTCAGGCTCCTTCCAGGCCCCGCCGCCGCGGCCGGGCGTTTTGCCTTGTCAACTAACCCCCTCTAGCGCCCAGCCGGCCGCATCTGACCCGCGGGCTGCGAGCCGAGGGGGCGCCTCTCCTCGTTCCATCCCTCCCCTCCCCTCTCCGAGGCGCGCCGCGCACCTCACGCCCGCACTCCCCTCTGAGGGCGGCTGAGGAGGGGCCGCCGCCGCCGCCCAAAGGCTCTCCCCCCCGCGCGCTCCCGGCCGCCCGTTTGGCCGGCGGGCCGCCCGTGCCCGAGCGCTCCCGGCGCGGGGCCGCGCCGCCCTCCCGGCGGACCGGCACCCGCCGGGCTGGGGCCGTGCCGCTCGGCGGGGGAGCGGCGGCAGCAAAAGCCGCGGCCGGGAGCGCGACACGCAGATCGGGAGCGAGCGGCGGAGATAGCGTTAGAGCCGCCGCGGCTGAGAGGGAGAGGCAGAGGCAGAGACAGAGCGGGGCGAAAGGCGGCGGCGGGGCCGGGGATGCCGCCCCGCAAGTTTTGTTGATGCCGCGGGGAGCGTGAGGAGGCGCCCAGCCCCGCTCCCCTCCCCGCGTGCAGCCCGGCGGCGGGGCAGGACCCTCCTCCGCTATGGGATATTGAAGCCCCTCGGCGCTGCCTCCGGCCGGGGATGAGGCGCGGACGGCGGAGGAGGCTGCCGGAGCTGCCGGCGGCGCCTCTGCGGGGCTGAAGGGCCGCCCAGGAGCGGGGCTCAGCCCGAAGTTGCCGAAGCCCTCCCGCTCGTCAGCGCCGCCGCCCCTCGCGGCCGTGCGGCGCGGGGCTCCCGCATCCGTCGCCGCCTTCCCGCTCTCCCTCCTCCCGCCGCCGTGCCCCGGGACGCCGGCGGTGGATGCGCCCGCCCCGGCCCGGGCAGCCCCCGGCGGCAGCGCAGGCAGCGCGGCGCGCCCCGGACCCCGGCGGGGCCG